>JAHWFP010181447.1:26864-44213 GCA_023313725.1 Lithobius niger | reverse complement strand
GAACATCGTCAGAGAAACGGGTTTCTGCTCGTCGGTTTCAATTTCTAATTGTTCACAGATGTATCGTTTAAGATTTTTCATCGCGGTTTGAGATTCGGGGGTCGACGGAGAAATCCATCCCTTACACCTGGAATCTTTGTTCAAAATGGGAGAACCTATTCCTTTTAAATCCTCGAATTCTACAGAAGGAGATAAGACGTACTTTACTCCATTTTTTAAATTTGTCGCATTTTCCGTCTTAACTTCTAGAGAATTTGATTGCAACAGACTCGAAAGATTTCTGTACCAGGTAGAATGAGACATTTCTTATTCCTTTTGTTTATATATAAAAAAAAGAATCGTCAAAATGCCGGTTAATAAATTTGGACAGTCTTTGAAACGAACGCAAAGAGATGTGAAAGGGGTTCCGGGTATAGGATTTATATTAGACCTGAACCATGATTACGACATGCAGAATAAGCGACTGACTAAAGTCGGAGCTGCTACAGAACCCGAAGACGTCGTAATTTATTCCTAATTTACCGAATTAGAAAACGATGTAAAAAAATTTAAAGCCGACGTAGGATTGAAGAAAGATGCGGATGGACATTTTAACGCTGACAAGAAACGTATTAAAGATCTCGAAACTCCCTCGCAATCTAAGGATGCAGCGACTAAGGATAACGTCGATTCAAAAACTGTATCGGACATGCGAATGAATCGGTTAACTAATCTAGCTGCTGGTGTAGATCCCGAAGATGCGGTGACTTATTCTCAGTTGATAGATGTAAAAAATTTAAAAACTACGTTGGATGAAAGTGTCGATGGGCAACTCGACGCGAAAGATAGACGAATCAAGGATCTGGCATCCCCCGTACAATCTAAAGATGCGGCGAATAAAGAATACGTCGATGCGAAGCTTGTCGTTATAAACGAAGTGGAAACCAAACTCGGTTACGCTTTAAAGGAAGGTCCCGATGGACTGCTCGATGCAAAAAATAAGCGAATCAAGGACCTCGCATCCCCCGCACAATCTAAGGATGCCGCAAATAAAGAATACGTTGATATGAAGCTTCTCGGTATAAACGAATTAGAAACCAAACTTGACAATGCCTTGATTATGGACTCTCGCGAAATATTCGACGCAAAATATAAACGAATCGGTAACCTCATGAACCCTGAAAAACCTTCGGAAGCTGTTACTAGAGAATTTCTCTTCGAGACTATTAGAGACGGGTACCGCATAGATAGACTTCACTCGGCGTTGAACGAGGATGAGGGTGAGCGTTTGGTACTCGATGCAACACGGAGACGAATCAAGAATCTCGCATCACCAGCACAATCTAAGGATGCCGCGAATAAAGAATACGTCGACGCAAAGCTTCTCGGTATAAATGAATTAGAAACCAAACTTGATAATGCCTTGATCATGGACTCTCACGGCATATTCGACGCTAAAAATAAACGAATCAGTAACCTGGCGAGCCCTGAAAGCCCTTCGGAAGCTGTTAATAGAGACTATTTCTTCGAGATTATTAGAGATGCCTACAAAATAGACAAACTTCAAACGGCGTTGAACGAAGACGAGGATGGGGTACTCGATGCAAAAAATAGACGAATCAAATTTACGCTCCCTCCAACCGTGGAACACGACGTGGCTACTAAGGGTTACGTCGATAGTCGAATGGTTACTTTAAACGTAGAAAAAAAACTCCCACCAGACACGGAGGAAGCCAAGAATCATTTTGACAACGTCGGTTTTGTGATGGAAAAATATATAAATCCACGTATCGACTGTATAGTTACTTTTCGCGGAACTAGTCCTTACCCTAAAGGTCACTTTTTCACGTGTATCAATAACTATCCTCGCCAATACTACTTATCAACATCCGGTTGGTATATCCTGGGAATGAGTATAACAAGTAGCGGACGCCAAATACCTATTTTAAACCCTCCAGATATAAAGATACGGTGTTTAATAACTGGGTTTTTAGATTTGTTGAAGAGTGTACCCAAAGACAGAGAATTTCAAGTTTATCTCGATCTTGAGAGACTTCTCCAACCATCAACTTTAAGTATAACGGAAATACCGATCATCGTGAACGAAGGTCACGTGATTTATATAATGGCTGATACGGCAAGCACGGAGGATAAAGATTACCAGATAGATATATACCTAACCAAGACTCGTTGTATAGCATGGTCAAAGCAAAAACCATATGCCGATCCATACGAAGAAAAATGGGGTTAACGAGCTAACCGTCTTAAAATATCTTCGTAATCATATCCCTTGCACGAGAAACTTAAAAAAATAAACAGAAATGACCGCACAATGTTTGATTAAAATTTTGCACCCTGTCGTAATTGTATTTAACGGGACCCAAATACTCCGAAATGGATGTCGGTGGTTCGAGGTTGCCGAAACTGTCGAAATAACAGGGTATGTCAGTAACTGTCGAGTAAGCCACCCAATGAATTCCATTTCCATCGTGAAAATTTTCGAGATTAACAATGCCGCATTCGCCACGAGGTTTAGGATTTAACGGCAGACGATCCTTGCTAAAAGTACCTCTGTATTTAGGAATTTTCAAAACTTTGACTAATCTGTTTAAATCGAGATTCGTTAACGGTTTAGTAAAATCGATCAGACCTTCACTGGCCTTAGAAAGAGCCCTCTGCCACGATTCGCTTTTTTTTTCTCTTTACGTTTCAACCCCGAACCCTCCATCTTCTTGTTATGTCTCACCATTTCTTCCATTACCTTAGCATCGTTCTGGCTCTTTTTAACTGCAGCGGCGATACCGGCGGCACCTCCGGCTAGACCACCTACACCGGCTAAGATGGGTCCCAGCAATGCCAACAAGGGTAAAAACCCACCTCGTTTCGCGATCTTTTTTCTTTTTACCCCGCTCCATTTTTTTCCGATTTTACTTGTTTTCGTTTTTTGTTTCACCATCTCTCTTTTTTTAATATATCACTTCGACTTTGCCTTTATCCAATTTCAAACTCATTTTTCTATCACCGATCAACAGCGCGTGGCACGTCGTGTTAGCTGGAACCGCGGCGTTAAATTTCAACTTTACTTGCACGTCGACTATGCCGGACTGAAGTCTCTCCGATTGCTTGGAACAGTCCAAAACCACTAGAGGATAAGTCTTTTTAAACTGCACAGAATCGATACACAAGTCCCCGACATCGTACAAAGCGCGTCTAAACTCTTGAGCCATTCTATACAGGATCGAGTATTCTCCTGTAGCGTAATTTACGTTCAAGTCCAAGAACGAGTAACGTTCGGAATTTAAAGTTACGTGAGCATCTTGAAGACTGCAGTGATCGAATACGGCTGGATTTTTAGTTTGCGCATCTTTTCTATTAGTCTGAAGTTCTAGAATAACCCACCTCGGTTTTTCAACGGCTGAAGTAGTAAGCACGCGCCATTTGAAACTAGTGCTCTGAGGAAGTTCGCAACTATCGTAATGCCAGTGCCTAAAACCCAAGTCCACGTTCATCCCACCTTCTATGTAACTAAAAAGCCTGAGTTTTTGCTCTTCGGATGTGGTTACGTGCGGTACGTGCCACGAAACGCTACTCAATTCGACTTTCCCAACGGCTGTTGCAGCTGCCCTGAATACAGCGTCTTCATTGCTCGCCCTAGACAACGTTAGGACATGCTTGGCACCGTACAGCACCTTGTCATAATTTTCGAAAAATCCCATGCAGTGTTTTAAGGGAATGGCGAATGAGAAGCTTCCTTTAGGAGTCGTTTCCTTCACGATGATGGAATGCCGTAATTTGAATCCGATGTTATCGTTTAAACTGGCCGCGGAAGATTCTGCCGCATCTAACGCCCAGCAGTTCCCCAGCAATGACACTTGATCGGTCGAACCGTATGTAAGGAGACCCTTCATGAGAGTTCCATAACCGGGGTAATTTAACTCGTCCACTAGCTTATCCCCCAAGTGATATTTAATGCTGGAAAACAGGTACATGGAACCATTATTGATGAGAGACACTATGTCCGCATCGGCAAAACTAGAACCGTCGGCATTCAGTAGCCTGCCTTTAATCAGAAGATAACTATTCGCGACGTGTAGGAACAAATCCTGGTTTTCGATTACGATTCTAATTTCCGAATTGACGTTGTTTAGATTGGTTCCTACTATCGGATTATATTCATGAAATGCGTAGCTCTCCACGGAAGAATCTTGTTGTAAAGATTCGTTTATATCGAGGTAATGTTCCGTTAAACTCATCTTCTCGCTCTCGTTATAAATTTGATGAATGCTGCGTTTTTTCCCCTTAATTGATTATTATCTACGACGAATCCTTTTCCAATTATTCTTTTTTTTCTTTCGAATACTAACATTCTTTTTTTAATATGTACAAAATTATTTTTTAGACCTCAGATGAAGTGTGACGGTAAGAGTTTCCCCGTTTAAATTTATCATTTCGTTATCTTGAGAAGTTAACCAAATACGAATATTACGAATCTTGTCGGTAGTTACGGGAAGGTAAATTAAATTTTGAGGGGATATTATCATCTTATAACCCGGCGGCACTCCCGGATAAAAAGCGTATATGCAAGGTTGAGTATCGTCATTCACGTAGGAAGACCCGATTATGTTGGTATGAACGAAAATTGTATTGAGCCCCATTATATCCACGGATTTTTGACCTTGCTGAGTTTTAGTATAAGTTCCCTGAAGGAATCCTAGAACAGTTCCTAAATTATTATCCCCCAGAAACGAAACGCCGTAGAGCGGATTATTTATAACCAAATTTGTTTTTAAAGTATTGTGATTCGGTTCTAAAACGATGGCATTTTTTTCGTGACCACTTCCTTCCAAAGTAGACTGTATAAAATTATTCAAGTCCGAAATTTCGTAAGCGCCGGGAACGACTCTCACCTTGATCCAATTCGCTCCACCATCGATGGTGTAAAAAAATTCGTTATTGTCGGCGTGCACGTTGAAAATACTGTAGTACGTATCCAAGGAGACGAGCGCCATTTCATACTCTTTTTTAGGGTCTAAGTATATGGGCGTTTTTAAATTGCAGCTCAGTTCGCCACCTATTCCCGTTAAAATTATTGAACTGGAATCCATGCTTTTTCTTTTTTTGTTATTTATTTTTAATAATGAAAAAAGGTACTGAAAGACACTTTCCCCACCATCCTCCAGATCGATGAAAATGAAGAAAATTACCGAGAGGCACTTTCCCACCATCCTCCAGATTGATGAAAAACAGGACCCCCACTTTTCGTTACCCACCGGAAGTGACACCCCCATTTTTGATCTCATGACTGGGAATATGTATGTTTGTGACCTAAAAAAGGTAAAAAAAGGCATCCTCTCCAAAATAACAAAAAAAACGAAAAAAGGTCACCTTCCTCTAGATTGACAAAAAACCGGAAGTGACGACCCCACTTTTCATCATGTGAACTGAAGTGCATCATTACCCCACACTGATCACATGACCGGAAGTGACATCATAGGAGGAAGCAAAAAGTACTTTCCCACCCTTCTTCAGATCGCCGAAAGCTGGAAAAAGATAGTAAAAAGCACTTTTCCACCCTTCTCCAGATTGACGAAAAAAATGGAAGAGACTTGTGATCTGAAGTGCATCAATACCCCCACTTTGATTACGTGACCGGAAGTGACATCATAGTACTTTCCCACCGTCCTCCACATCGACGAAAGCCGGAAAACAGATAGTAAAATGCATTTTTCCACTGTCCTCCAGATTGACGAAAAATGGAACCCCACTTTTCAACAGATGATCGGAAGTGCATCATTACCCCCACTTTTACCACGTGACCGGAAGTGGGGGTATATATGTGTAACCGAATATCGTATTTTACCACTACTACCAACAACAATTTTTGGACGACATTTTCTGCTGCTACATGCCTTGAATAACATTTATTTTGAATATTATTCGCAACTTGGTTTTTTTTTCGCGTCTGATGAAAGACAGAGCAAAATGTTAAATCATCGACTTAAAACTGAATCTCCCTCATTTCTGCCACTAAGTCAAAAATGTCCAATTTCCTTTTCCCTTCTCTCTATTTGCTTTGTTTTGATAATAAATTTTCCAACGTCTTGGAGGCATATCTTGTTTGTTAAAATTTATCAAAAATTGAAACCAGTAAAGTTTACGACATGCGATACGATAGAACTACACGTTTGTTTTCAAAATAAATCTTTTTTCTAGTCCATAAAAACTGACGTTTCATCGAAAGGGAGATTTTCACCATCTGGTCTGGTTTCCACATCCGTAATCTTATTTTCGTAGTGCATATTGCAAAAGTGTCAAGTAGTTGTCCCATTGGGCCAAGGCTTTGATATATTTAATAATAAAAAATCCCCTACGAGAGATATGTAAACATACGTTGCTATCGGAGTTAATATTTTTTTCCTTCACTATTCAATCGTGAGCCAAACTGACTGATTGATAGTGACGTTGTATATTATTTGTTTCACGACAAAATGCACGCACACGCAAAACAAGTAGAAAAAGAAAACACTTAATCGTTGTCTAGGGTATGCTCATTTACCGTTTGTATTTTACTCAGTCGTGTCAAGTGGGAATTGCCGAAGAGTAAGTTCCTACTATTATTTTAATACCAATAAGAGACGCAACATTGCCCCAAAAAGTAAAATACTGTAATACGTAAAAAATATAAAAAACCCAACTCATTGATGTTTAAGGTAAAGTTTAACTGAAGCGAAGTACAAAGCTTTGTTCATGTGCTTTGTAACATGAACAAAGCTTCTCATTTTAAGATTTGAGGTGCCACAATACCGCTCTAGTGTTTAGTCCATATGAAACCTTACTGCGGCATTCAATGTTTTTTACTGTTTTTACATTTGAATACAAATAAACATTGCCTCACAGAGTTAAAAAAAAAATAGTTGAGTCAACGTCCTTTTGTCAACTGCTAAGGTTATCTAGGGAAGAAGAGGGACAATTTTGCTAGAAAATTCCTAAGATCTTTTGCATGCCACAATCGACATGAGTTTGAAAGCATTTCCCCAATGCACACAGGGATGGAACGAGGGACATGAAACAGTCGCCCACCCTGACAAGTCCCCTCCCCCACCTTCTCTCCTTCGATCCTGGTCGGTGTAACAATGGGTGAATGAAGACGCGAGTGCCTACTGGGAGCTAAAGCAGGCTTTTCTTTGATGACTGGCGTGATCCGTTCCCCGGTAAACATGACCCACCCCGTGAAATGCGAGTTAGTTCGAAAATGGCACCCCACTAAAGAAAAAGTCCCTTCCCCGAATTGGCTAGAACAAAAACTAATAAAAAACTAGAAAATCCTAAACGAATTTCAGTACCGTAACACCGAATTTTGTGGTATTTAGTTACTGAAATAGCACAGGATATAATGCCACAAAAACGAAAAATCAGGTTTAGCTCTAAATAAAAACTTGATGCACGATTGATCAATAGATTTATGTATCCATGTAGGGACGGAGAAGGGGAGGGATAAGCTACGAAAGCGAAGCAACGCAGCGTTCGACCAGCTTTCGTTGCTTTTTTATGTGCACCTCAACATTCACTTCCTGTTAAAATGTTGAAACCCTAGTTTCCCCCAGAATTGACTCAGACCTGTTACTTACTACTAGTACCACTACTACTTACTTAATTAATACTATACAACTACTACTACCCTAGTACCCTACTAGTTGCTTTTGTTAATTTGGCTTCAATTCTAGGTATGAACAAGGGCCAGGTTGAACACTATTTTAATGTGACAACAATATTCATGTTGGGGAAACTCCAAACTTTGAAACCCTATATGTTTCCCCAGAATTGACATAGACTAACGCAATTCGGTTTTGGTCTTTGGAGTTTGTCATAATTATTCACACTACATTACAAACTTTTAATGACAACAGTCGAACCGTCTTGTATCTACAGTATCTTGTTGTTGTTGTAGCTAAAAATCTCGGTATGAATTGAACAATTGAACAAGGCACAGGGCTTTTTAAACGTTATTTTAACGTGACTACAATAATCTTGTTGTTGTTACCTATTTTTAACTTATATATCTTAAAATGTTAGTAACAAGGGCTTTTGAACGCTATTTTATTGTGACTGATTTATCTCAAAAAGCGTTCATCTTAATTTTCTCACATCACGATTATCTCATACCAAAATTCTAGTTATTTAATGTGCCTGAACATTCCAAAAAAACACATAACAGATACTAGTAAAAAAAAACAAAAAAAACGCTTTAGCATATAAAATTCGGATGTAAGCTTTAAAAATACTTATTGCTCTAACGGAACAGATACAAAAAAAAAAGACATATAGCCATCTGTGTCCCATTAATACGTATAAAAGTAGCTCCAACTTTTTTTTTTAATGCTGGAGATTCTTTTACACGTAATAGTGCAACACTGATGGTTTACATGACTTTTTCTTGTTTCTGTTCCTTTACAACATTAATTTTTTTTTTAAGGCGTAACATCTGTATTTGATATGCTTAAGTGGTTTTTTTTATACTACTGTAATTATCTTCCGCCACAGACACAAAACTCTTACGGTCATGCAGTGACGGACAGAACTCGGAAATCTTGGAAAATGGCGATACCATGTTCAAGAAATATTTCTTTTTTCATTTGCATTTCTTTATATTTCTTTATAACCGTAACTGCGACTGCGACCGCGACCATTACAAATTTGCATTATATTATCTACTATGTGGCAGTATCGTCCTCGCCCCTCAGTTTTACGTGCTGCCCCCCCCCCCTCCCTCTCCCAACCATACTTTTTGTGACTTTACAAAATTGCGTTAATAATATTCTAAATGTATGTGAATCTGTTCATTTTGTCCATACCTTTCCTACATTCTTTTCGCCATTATTATCCCACATTTTTGGATGTTTTGATTCCGCGTCCATTTAGCTTAGAGCCGACATGATTGCTCATCTTGTTTGGGGTGCCTGAGGTGTTTTGGAAAATATGGTTACGGACATTTGGCTGGTTTAATGCAATGCGAAGCAGAGCAAAGGTGCTCCTCAGCCAGTGCTAGTATCTGTCTGTCCGTCTGTTTGATTCCTTGCTCAGCCAGTCTGACATATAAGTCCAAAAGGCAACGTAAATAGGTTTGCATCTGTATTTATTTGACTCTTGAGCCGTCGGCTGTCCGTCCTGGTTAATCCTGTTTGTCTGTCTGCTTTCCACGATAACTTTTGAAGCTACTGCCCGATTCATTTCGAGTTGCCCCTTTGATTCTCTGCCCAATTGGGGATTACGATCATAAATCAACAGAACTGAACAAGAACTTTTGATGATCAAATATCACAACTGATCAGACATTATTCAAAAATTAATATAAAACCACACCAATGAGCGCACGTGTTCACGTTATTCAATTAATGACGTAGAAAGAGGTGACGTGCGTGATTTTCGATGGGCAAATTCCACCAAAATACCGGTTATACTAGTGTCTTGTAAAGAAGCACCGACTTGCAGCAGCCCAACCCCAACGCAAAAACCTGGGAACATTTTTTTCTTCTACGCAGTAAGCTGTCAAACAAAGCGTTCCATTTCTTTTCGTCATAACTCCACGAAAAATGAACTGTTTTCAATTCCGTTTCCGACAAGTACAATCTTGGCCTTTCCTGTAAAAAAACTGCGGAAAAGCATCCTCAAGTTTTACCTTCAATAATTAAATACGAACGTGTTTTTACGACGCATCGATCGCCTCTATGAATACGTCAACCTCAACTTTCCTGTAAATTCGTACACAATCTTGAACTGTTTGGCATCAAACCTGATAACCATGTTGTAAATAGGCAAGAGTGTTGCAATTGAACAGCCCTTGAGGTTTATTTTATTAATAATCTCAAGCATGCATATTATTCTTGTACAAATCACCTTCGTTCATTTAGGCCAGTTCACCGGTCATTTAGCCTTATTTTTAGCGCTGCCGCAATTCCATGTTGTTTGCCTTAAAGATTCCTTCTGAAAACTTTATGGTTTCAATTTTAGCTGTAAATATGAATTTAATTTATGTCCGAATTCTCTTTTTCATTCAGACTGTAGTTTTAGCTTTCATTTTAACTAGTTAACATTGGTTTCCTACTTTGCCCATTCTAATGTGCCTCGTAATCTATTACCATATCTCGGCCCCAACGCTAGTGACCTGCTCACTTCAACCCTAGCTCACCCTCACTTTAGATCCTTACTTAAAGCCATGCAGGCCCACGGGATCAAACGATTTCACCAACCAAACACAGCAGGAGGAGAAATATCAGTCCTCTCTGTCAGCCTAGCTGTCGATTAGGTCCGCTCCCTTCCGATTGTTCTTGGATCCCTCTTGCCAGCATAAAAGGCAGGTTGGCAGTTCAAGAAGTAGCATAGCTCATACCGAAAAGCCACAAGTCACTACGATCGTTGGGAATTCGTGATGTTCTTTTGCAGCATACGCCATGCTGGGCAGAAAGGCAGTAACCAGTCTTAGTTAGGTAACTTTGAGTATTTTTCGTTTAAGCCTATAATTCTAAATGATTAGTTTTTAACTTAAAATAAGTGGTTTTTTCGTGTATAATATGGGGACATAAGTTTCGGCACATTTGGTTCTCAGTCTCCCCATATTCGTAAGGGTTTATCGGGTCCCTTCCTAAAAACTCAGTTTTTTATCTATTAGTTTTATTGTAGCAGTAAACTTAGTGTAGTTCACTTGAATTTCTCTGTGGAGTGTTTTATTTGAAACCGTAGCAGTTTAAACTTAACAAATAAGTCAGGGTTCTTAATGACCACACTGGGCAGAAAGTAAAAGTGTAGGTTTGTCAGCATCATGTAAACTGTCAAGGTTTGTCCATATCATGTAAATGGTAGGTAATTTGTAAGTGCGGCACTGCAAATAACGTTTCTTACTTTTCAAAATTTAATCATAGCCGAGTGAAGTTCGCTGTTAAGATTGGAACAGGAATGCTTGCATTGTAAATTGATTTTACGAATTGTAATTATTTAAATCCAAACCACTTTGCTTTTAAACATAAAACGAAACCTGAAAGATTGTAAATGTTACTTCTGTAATTATGATGTTTATTTAATGCTGTTGATTAAACCTAACCCAAAACCAGTTGATACTTATTGTCTTCTGGCAGTTAGTCTTAAATTAGTGACAGCAAATTATTTTGCTAATTAAATTTGTCACTGCACGTTTTTGAAATGATCCTTCCATGGTGGCAGTTATCTACCAAAACTTAGTTTTAATTAAGCCTAGCCCACGAGCTAACGAACCCTAAATTGGTTAGTAGTCAATGCTATGCTTAATTTAAAAGTACTCCACTATTAAGTCTGAAAGTAAACTGAAGTTATCTACTGCAACTGAGCGCCAGAGTATGGATTGCTAAGCACCACCGTCGTACCAGCCGCCGTTACAGTTTTCACATCTTTTATAATGCATCGTTGTTACAGAGGGTCAGGATAAGAAGAAGCTCATATACGGTTGTGAGTGTTGTTCAAATTGTCTCATGGCGATACTTCAGTTGTCTCCGTTTGTGAGATTAATGCTGAATTCAATGAGATTTGCTACTCTCGTGTAGGCGCATCACCAGACTAGGACGTAATACCACGTATAGCGGAATGAATAGCGAATGGTATTTTTAGCTTCATGAATACGTTCATGAATAACCCATGTTGGTGTACTTGTTTTCATCCACTGTCAACCAGTTGTGATTAACAATACCCGTCAAGTGATTTATGAGTTCAGGTGGTAATGGGACAGAGGGGATTGTCCCAGTGAGAAGCATTAATTGTGCGTCCTTCATTATGTTATGTTCTGTTTTATTTAAATGTTTTTGGGTGTGTCTGTCTAATTTACAGTTTATGTTGATGGTTTATGTTTTAGCAGGTCACGTGCAGCGCATAAGCACTCTGTCTCTACATGCGAAATTAAGACTCACCCTAGTGTTGTGCCCACCAAGATTCAACGTCCATCCTATCCAGATAACATATATAAGAGCATGACGATCTCTAGACACTTGTGAATTGCACAGCTAAGGCACTTGGTCTCTTTTCAGGCATCTCAGAAAAAAAAAACAATGCAACAAAAATAGTTTCGTATTTTCGCTGCCTGTCAATATGTAAAATCCACGATTAGTGACATGCGTAACGTTTTCTTGTTGAAATAAAGATGTGAATAACCAACGCAGACATTTTTCTACCTACACGCCGGGCTCCTAGATAATTTACGAAAATTAAAGCTTCCATGTGATGCGGAAAGTTGAAATTTATACTTTAACCGTGTGAAAGGCCCTTTTGTTGGGCCGGAGGTTACGGCAAGTGTAAATTCAAAGTAATCAATCAATCTTAGTATTGTTTTAAGCTCAACCCCAACAATTTCATGAAACTAACGCCTTGGATAACAGTCACAGTGTAAACCTACCCCCGAGGTAGTATACCTCCCGGGTTACCACCCCTCAATTCCGGGGGAACGTAAAAGGCGAAAAGCATGGAGATAACAGTGAAGAGGTAAGTTGGGGGTTAGCTACCTCAGACGTAGGTAACCAGCAAAATACCCCCAAATGTACAGTTGAACTGATCCGGAGATATCAGTTGGAAGGAAAGCCAAGGGGTAACAATACGAAGCCGTGATTGGCCAAACATCTGACAGTGTTCAAACATTGTCGAACGAAGCATGGCTCTGATTGGTCAACAGGGTCTTCAATAAAAGTAAAGCACTTGAACAAGAAATAAATTTAAACAGCAGAGCATCTGTCAAACGGTCATCAGAATGCTCCCCACAGTTAGCCATACCAAAGAAGAAAGGGAAAAACCACACAACCACCGACAAAGCGACCTTCCTTGAGGTGATGAAAGTCTACGGGACCAGAACTGAAAGCAAAAAACATGGCGCGCTAGGACCTTTCATAATAAGGCTGATGCGTGGCATAGTGGAACCGATGAATACAATACATGTGGTAAACATCACCAAACGTACAGTGTAGTAACTACAAGCCCGCCCTACCGAAACATATGAAAAGGTAACACACAGGGAAAACGGTGCATATAATGCATATAAGAATTTAATAAGTGCATGGGGAAGGGGTACGACGACAAATGGGTGGGTAAGAGAATATATGGAGGAAATCTCAATACAGAGAGATGGACTGGAGGAACCCTTCTATCACTGATATGTAATTAAACAACAGCATTTCCTTGTGATGCAGGGACTTACGATTTTACTCAAACGTACGGCTTCACTGTTTTTGTACTAATCCTGCTGGATGACCTTAAAAAAAAACCGTCTCATGACTTTTGCTACTGCAATACGGCAAATGAGCGATCATGTAAGAAAGACCAGATAAGGAGTTCTCATCTGACAGCTGTTATTTTTGTTAAAAAAAAAACCCGGAAAGTTTCGTTGCTTTACAGCCTCCCGTCCTTCGTTTTTTTCATCAGGCTTTTACACTTTTTAAATCTACGAACACCTTACTTTGCAGTAAATCCAACATTAAATTAGGTAGGTGGGGGGGGGGGGAAAGAGGGGATCGTACGGCACTGAGATGTAAGGTTGATCTTTAAATTTATTTACTCTTTTTTTTTTGTATTAACCGACGATAAAAATAACAGACGAAAATGTCACACCACAATTTCATGTAGCAAACTTTTGTTTAAGCTTTGCTGCTTAGGTTTTGTTATATGCTGATTTACTGCAAATCTAGTTTTATATTTGAACATTCAAGTTGAAAAAAAAAGATAAAAAATACCCCCTTCCCCCTCAACTAACGCCACTCTTACACGCAATTCGGCGACATTTAAGGCTAAACAAACGCTGCTACTACTGAGCACCGATTTATTCATTCTAGAGTTGCGCTTTTCAAATCGTGTTATTTTTTTAACACCAAAAATTATTCATCAATACGACATACCTTTGCTAGATGTACTTCTTCCATCCTTCTCTACTCCCATAAAACGAAATATATGTAGATTATTCCCCTGTAGTTCATAACAATTGGCGCTGATTATTCCCCCTCTCTCCCGGCCGCCTGCCATAAGTACAACGCAGTTTCGCCTCCAGACCCGCCTCCACCTCCCCCACTTGATAATTTGGTATTGCGACGCAAATTAATGTACGCTCATCATCGTCATAAACGAAATTTCTTAAAATGACGCCGTAAATAATTAAATTGGTCTGTAATGCAAATTAATATTATGATAAAATTTCGTTTTAATGAACATAGATAGGCAGAGCGATGACATCACAAACCCGAACGATCCCGAAGTTTTCCCGAGTACCTCTAACCAAACCTCGACCCACATTTTCCTGAAGAGTTTCAACACGGCCACTGCCGTTTTTCGCTCAAATTTCCGAAAAGCACACGTGTAACGTTGACGTCACAACACTGTGTACTATGGGGACGACGGTTTCGCGTTGAAAGACCTCGTTAGAGATTAGCACTTTTTTTCTCTAATTACTAAATCTGTGAAATCCCTAGTGTTTTGATATTTTACACTGCAACTCAGCCATCCACATACTTGAATTTCATCGGATCAGAATTAAGCAAGGGTGTCTGGTTTTTGAGGAGATGTTGCTGAACTGATTTGCCTTTAGCCCTTTTTGGGGCACAATCACATTAATTCGACCTGTGACACGTCGAATAAAAAAGGAGAATTATATTGGTTGGGTCTGCTCGATTCGTGGTTCATCAAATTGCAAGGGGTCCATTACGACAAACGAAAAAATAAGGAATGTTAATAAGACAAGGATCATTTCTCCTCCAATGTTGTAAAGCCATTCATTTTTGTATTTGTTTCCTCATGAGAATCGATTTTGCTACATTCACTCTAACCTATGTAAATGTTACAAAAGCCATTTCACGCAGTACAGTATTCATATAGTGAGAACGTATGTTAATGAGCTTAATAGGGCTTTTCTACATCCGTTCATCCTTTCAAAATGAGCTACTTCGTAACTGTTATCACCAACTATTTACCTCCAGGGTTCGTTACCTCCGAGTTACCTCCGATGTATTGTTTGCCCTGGGCCTATGGGTTAAATCGTCCTCCTCCCAACCTACCTACGAAGTGATAGCACAAGATTCATTAGCCCTCAACCTCTTGTTCTTGTTCTTGACTTGTTCTTTCTTTAAAAATGTCATGGCACGTCTTCCATATCAGAAACAGAACATTTTGCCGGCCCCCAGTCAGGCTGGCTAAAAATGGTTTCTTTTTGCTTGAACATACTTAACCTGATAATTTAGCATTACATTTCCCAAACGTGATGTTCTCCTGGAGGTTACTTCCGGTGCGCAGGCGCCTGCTTGTATATCCCACTGCGCATGCTCCGCGCAGTCCACCCTTATAAAAGCGAGAGCGTGGACGCTTTCGGCATTCATTTTTCACTCAATATGTCAGGCGGTGACTCGAGAGGGGAGGCAGGGCGGGAGTTAGGTTAAGTGTGTTTTAGTCAAAAAGAAACCATTTTTAGCCAGCCTGGCTGGGGGCCGGCAAAATGTTCTTTCTTTATTGCCAAAACATATTAACCTGATAATTTTAGCATTATCAGTTGACCTCGTCAAAATTGGTGACGGGCACCGCCTTGACGGCCGCCCCGGGATGCAAGCAGGCTTAGTCCCCAAAATTTTTTATCTGGAAGATTTTATTCAGAACAGTGTAAACAGGAATTTGGATCTCGTTCGTAGAGATTGGTGGCCCTGAAAAGGACCGTTTGTGAGTCTTGCTTCCATCTGGATGGCTTGCTTCCTTCATTGATGGTTTGCTTCTGCTTCGTACTGAGTGCATGAGGGAACTTGACCACAGTCCTGGCTGTGACGATTGGTCCCAGCCGTTGTAGTCCAGATTCTTCTCTTGACATATCTCTTAGGTAGTGGGAGGTGAAGGTTGATTGGTGACGCCAAGAAGCTACTCCTAGGATTTCTTCGATCGGTGTGGCAGTGTGGTGAGCCCATGATGTGGAGATTGCTCTTACCTCATGTGCCGTCACCCTCATGCTCTTACTCATGTTTTGTTTATCGTAAACTGCTTTGATTGTTTTCTTAATCCAGCGTGACACCATAGCGGCTGAGGTTTCGCTGTTCTGGAAGTCGATGGGGAGAAAAAGTTGGTTTCTGCCTCTACGTATGTCTCCATGCTGTGTTTGGGCTAGGTAGAAGCGTAGTGCCCTGACTGGGCAGAGAAGGTGTTCGGGTTCGTTGCCTACGAGGTTGGAAAGGGCAGGAAACGTGATTGGTTTTGATGGTTCCGATGGTTTTTGTGTTTTTGCTCTGAAGGATGCTCTTGGGTGTAGTGTGACAGAGGAGAAGTTAGGGCCGAAAATGCAGTAGGCTGGGTCTGCGGAGAAGGCTTGGATTTCAGAACATCTCAGGCTGACTACAAGGGTTACGAGGAAGACAGTTTTGCGGGTCATGAGGTGAAGAGAGCTGTCTTGCATGGGTTCATATAGATTAAGATTAGATTAGATAAAGACGGTACAAAGCCAAGGCTTATGAAGCACCCAACCCCCCCCAAAAAAACAAAAAAAAAAACAAAAGCAGATCACTGCTTCCAAAAGTCAAGTCGAGCCTTGAAGCTGTTAAGAGTTGAAGCCGAGACAATGTGCTCCGGGAGAGAGTTTCAAGGGCTAACAATCCTTTCGGTGAAAAAGAATTGCCGGCAGTTAAGTCTCGAAACAAGACCCTGCAATTTAAAGCTGTAGCCTCGGTTATTGTTGAAATTACGAATAAACAAACTGGAATGGTTATTAGAGAAGGAACCCGAAAGAAGCTGATAGGTAAGAATGAGGTCACCCCTATCAAACCTCTCACGAAGTGAAGGAATATTGAGCTGTTTAAGTCGTTCATTGTACGGAAGGTGACGAATGGAGGAACACCACTTCGTTAGTTTACGTTGGCAATTTTCAAGTTTGTCGAAATGCGCAGCATAAAAAGGTCAGCAAATTTGCGAGCAGTAATCTAGAACGGGTCTCACAAAGGTCTTGTACAACAAGGCAAAAGAAGCAGTATCAAGAAAAGAAAACTTTTTAAAAACCTAATGAGCCATACGAAAAGCTTTACGAGTAGCCACGTCGGCATTAGTGTCAAACTTCAGTTTGTCGTCAATAGTGATACCAAGGTCACGGTTAGAAGAACTGGCAGAAAGTGGCACGTCGGAAATACAATAAACTTTGTGTGGATTGTTTAACCCAAAATGTAAAACGGTGCATTTTGCTGGGTTAAGTGAAAGAAAGTTTTCCATGGTCCACGACTGAACGTACTCGAGAGCAACTTCCAGAGATCTGTCAAAGGTGGGACCGAACATTTTGAAGTCATCAGCATAACTAGTATTGTTAGCACCAAGTTTGGCTGAAAGATCAGACATAAAAATATTAAAAAGTAAAGGACC
>JAHWFP010181446.1:11903-33707 GCA_023313725.1 Lithobius niger | reverse complement strand
CGGCAAAACGTAATAATTATCTCAACTGCTTGGCTCCCATGACCGTATGAAGAGGGACCGTTTTTCAAATAGTTCATTGCCAGATTCAAAACTCGCATCCTCTTAATGCTGGGAGGGCCCCTTTTGTGAGTGAGCTTTGTAAACAATCCCCAGGAACCCAAGCACCCCGAGCAAGGCACAGCCGAGTAGATAGATTCGGTTGTGCTTTGCTCGGGGTACTTGTGTTCCAGGGGGTTCTCTACAAAACTCGTTTTTCACATTTGGGCTTAGCTGTTTCCATTTAAAGCTAAGTCGTATGCTTTGATAGTCTAAGGGTTAATTATAAGTTAAAAAATATATTTTGAAAAATATTTTCACTTGACGATTTATCTGCTGTTCACGCACCCACCAAATCTCAACTTCGTATATGTTTATTAAGCCAAAGAAAATACGAAATCAAAATAAGCGTCATTTTAGGAACGCCCTCCAGGAATTTGTTTAACTTTAGAAAGTTTTTACAGTGGAGATAGTGAGAAAGGAGCTGACTACTTTGAATTTCGCACAGCAGCAACATTTACTTAAGGCCGGTTTTACGTCATCGTCTACAAATGGTGTGCTCTCAAGGAGATGCAATAAAAAAAACACCCATTGAGCTAGGGACGCAAACAGGCAGTTGGCAACCTCCCCTGTTATGCTTGAGTTCAGGATGACCACACGTGGCATTTTTTATGCAACGGTGACATATTTTGAGCCCAAATTCGGGGGTCATTATTGAAGGTAGAATGTGATCGAACTATGGTCTTTCATGCGATATATTTCAATCGTAGCCGTAGAGTGAGCCGTTTATTCGTTTGATTGCGCAAAATAATTGGTGCACAGTCAACGCCAAAAGTGTTCATATGCACAATACACACTCCAACAATCCCTTAAAGCACGCACATATTGACCGCTATTGTGTACCATACCGTACTCTACCGTACCGTTTATCGTAGAGTGCAAACGCACTAACACACTTTTGCCCTTGCCTGAATATACAGGTTGGTCCAAAAGTCCGTTGCACCCCACCAAAAGCCCTACAGAATTGGAATTAGGCACCTGACTTATAGGACTTTGTTTTGTCCCTAAGATGGAGGCCACCCACTGAGCTTGCGTTGGGACGCCCTGTCCCCCTCAACCCCCAGATAAAAAATTTAACTTTTTTTTTATATGAGAAATAGACGTTTGGTTCCAATTGGGGAAATATGCGCATGCCTAGACAACGTGATAGCCGAAAACGGCATGCTAATTGGACAAACGGGGTGCGTTTTATAACATCTTCAATGTAGCCCCCACGCCCACATGAGGCTTCCCACACGGTGAACGACATTGTACGGGAAGCACTCATGTGGGCGTGGGGGGCTACATTGAAGATGTAATAAAACGCATCTCGCTCATCCAATTAGCATGCTGTTTTCGGATATCACGTTGTCTGGGCCACGCGCATTTTTTCTGAATTGGAACCAAACGTCTATTTCTCACAGGAAAAAAGTTAAATTTTATATCTGGGGGTTGAGGAGGGCAGGGCGCCCCAATGCAAGCTCAGTGGGTGGCCCCCATCTACGGGACAAAACAAAGTCCCATGAGTCAGGTACCTAATTCCAATTCTGTAGGGGTTTTGGTGGGGTGCAACGGACTTTTGGAACACCCTGTTAAAGTAACCTTGTTGCCTGAAATGTGCTACGTGCGATTTTTTGGAAATTCTGGTTGCATTTTTTAAATTTCTCTTCCGGTCATACTGCTACCTGCAGCTGATCTTGTTGCAACCGGCCAAAGTCAGACATGCCACAGACCACGGAAGGCAAGTTCACTCTCTTCCTCTCAATTCAACCACTAAAAAATAAATTACAGCTTTAAACGGCGAAAAGCATGATGGAAATCCTTAACAAGTTTTCTTTTAAGGAAACACCACTTCTTTTTTTTATATTAAACAAACGCTTTCCATTGCTCTTGAGATTTAAATGTCAGTCTGACTGAGCATGAGTTGAACCTTTAACTTTTGAACCAAAGAAGAAGGCCCTAGTGCTCAGCCATATTGACACGCCCAATAGGAAATGACCGCATTTAACAGGCACACATACACACATGGCTATACTACATGTCACGCAAGCATTATCTCCTCCATATACCTAAGCAGTAAGCATGGTACAATTTGGCTCAGTAAGCGTGCTGCAATACGTTCTGTTTGTGAACATGCTACAGTATGCTGTAACCACGCTACGCAGTAGGCTATGTACACATGCATGGTGTTATTTGCTCCGTATGTAATCATGCTCCAATATGATCCCAGTGCAAGAATGCTGTTATATCTAATCCTACTACTGTCTTCTCGGTAGCTAAGCATGTTAGAATTTACTAACACGAAAATATGACAATATTCTCCATGCATAAACAAATTAAGTGGTGGTTAAGACCATATGTGGCGCCCTGCAGGGATCAGTGCTCGGTCCACTCTTATTTGTTCTTACATTTAATGATCTAAATCTTACAAATGGAAATACTTTCGGCTACAAGTTCGCGACGATATTAAGATTGGTGCAGAAAACCTGTCCCTCGGCCCATTTGTAGCGTTGGCAAATGAAATTTTGTATGTTAAAACATGGTCTGATACCTGGCAATTACCACTTTCGGTAAATAAATGTCTCTCGTTCCACACTGGAAATTTAAACGGTTGTTATAACTACTCCATTAATAATATAAATCTCGCATCTGTTAAAGAAGTCCGAGATTTGGGCGTTTGGTTTACTAATGATTTGAAATCGTCTCTACATTGCCAGAAGATCTGTGCACTGGCATTCAAGCGCTTGGCCATTATTAATAAATGCTTTACTTCGGGGAATGTATCAAACAAAATTTGGGTATTTAAGGTATTTGTGCGCCCTATTCTGGCGTATGCATCACCTGTGTGGTCGCCTTATCTGGCAAAGGATATTGACTTGATTGAATCTGTACAACGTAAATTCACCAAAAATCTTCCAAAAATCTCCAGGGCACTCATGGAATCACTAAAGACAATGAAATGCGTGCCCTGAAGATCAAGGATCCATTCCACCGCCAAACCAAGAGCCAAAAGCTCTGCAGAGAACACAGAATAGCCTGATGGAAGGCGATGGGCAACCGTTACACCCTTACACACACAAGCACACGCCACGCCAACGTCGGACTTCGACCCATCAGTAAACAGGCGCTGATAACCGGCGTACCCTTCGGGAGGGACGCCAGAGCAAAAATGAAACTGCCACCTGGGACAAGCCAAGGGGCAACTGGCATTCTCCCAAGCCTCAAGACGCAGGGCACTTCAAAGGCTATCTCCTGACAGGACTGCTGGAGCCTATCGCGGAAATCACCCTTACCCACCCTGCGTCTACCGACTCGCAAGTCTGGCCCAAAAACCATGGACCAAGCAGGACTGGATTGCACAGCACGCAAACGCACAGCATACTGAATGGCAAGCTGTCGCCGACGAATGGCCAAAGGTGGCTCCGAGGCCTCAGCATAGAGGCTGACCACTGGAGAAGTTCGAAAAGCCCCAGTAGCCACACACAGGCCACTGTGATGCACAGTGTCCAACATCCGGAGAGTGGAGTCACTAGCCGAATCATAGACCATACACGCATAATCAAGTTTGCTGCGGACAAGGGCTCGGTAGAGGCGCAACATGGCAGCGCGATCGGTACCCTATGAAGTGTCCGACAGGACCCGCAAGATGTTAAGCGCCCGCAAAGCCTTGTCTTTAAGCTGACGTAAGTGTGGAAGCCAAGACAACCTGGAATCGAACACCAGACCCAGGAAACGTGCCTGTGGGACAACAGGAATTTGTGCCTGTCCCAAGTACAGGCAAGGATCCGGGTGCAGTGTTCGTTGGCGGCAAAAGTGGATGCACACAGTCTTGTCCGGAGAAAACCAGAAACCATTACTTACCGCCCAGGTTTGGACTTTGTTAATTGCCAGCTGTAGCTGCCGCTCGCAGGTCTGCATGCGAGCTGCCCGAAAGCGCAGGCCGAAGTCATCGACAAACAATGACTGGGGAACAGCAGCTTGCTGAGCAATGGGGTTGATCCCTATAGCAAACAAGACGACACTAAGAACACCTCCTTGAGGCACACCATTCTCCAAGACAAACGGGCGGGAAAGAGTCGCCCCGACACGAACGCGAAAAGAACGGCCTGAGAGGTAAGCAGAAAGCAACAGTGGCATCTGTCCCCTCAAGCCATAGTTATAGAGATTACGGAGAATTCCATAACGCCACGTCGTATCATACGCCTTCTCCAAGTCAAAGAAAACCTGAACCAGATAATGACGCAGGCGAAAAGCCTCCCTCACATCTGATTCAAGGGCAACTAGATGATCGATAGTTGACCGAAACCGTCGAAAGCCACACTGGGACATAGATAAGAATCCCCGTGATTCCAACACCCACACCAACCGCTCACTGACCATCCGTTTCATAAGTTTACAGACACAGCTAGCCAGAGCGATTGGGCGATAACTGGAAGGAGAAGTAGGGTCTTTGCCCGGTTTTACAATCGGGATGACCACTGCTGTCTTCCACGCTGCTGGAATAGAGCCTTCTGCCCACACACGGTTGAACATCCCCAGCAAGAACTGCTGGGAGGCAAGGGTCAGATGTTTCAACAGTTGATAGTGAACATCATCAGGCCCCGGGGCGGAGTCATGCGACTTGGACAAAGCTGAAACAAATTCCTGCCAGGTAAGTGGTAAATTGTACTCCTCTAGCCCATCGGAGCGAAAGTCAAGAAAGCGAGCCTCTTCTCTACGCTTAATCCCGAGGAAACCAGGATCATAATGGTCATCACTCGAGACCCGCGCAAATGCAGACGCAAGACAATTGGCGATATCTGGCACAGAAGAGATCACGGTATTCGCCACCTTCAGCTGTGAAACCGGGGAAGGCACGCTCCTCCCCGAGATCTGGCGCACCTTCCGCCACACCTGCTGAGAAGGCGTGGAGCGCGTGATCGACGAAACATGAGCCGCCCACGAAGCACGTCTAGCCTCACGGATGACATATCTGGCACGGGCACGACAGCGCTTAAACGCTACAAAGTTGCCAGTAGTCGGGCTGACCGTGAATGCACGCAACGCTCGCCGGCGGGCCTGAATGGCCTGCCCGCAAGCAGGCGTCCACCACGGAACAGGAACCCGCCGCGGCTGTGTGGACGTACGCGGGATAGTAGCATGAGCAGCAGCAAGGACCACATCAGTGAAATGAGTGGAAAGTTCATCCACATCAGAAAAGTCCTCAACCGCACGCTGAAACACAGCAGCCTCAGCAAAGGCTGACCATTCAGCACGCTTAAGTGCCCACCGGGCTGGCCTGGAAGCCACAGAACCCCCTTGTGTTGTGGACAACACAATGGGGAGGTGATCGCTTCCATGCAGATCGGCAGTGACAGCCCAAGTGAAGTGAACTGGGATGGCCAGCGAGCAAAAGGCTAAGTCCACCGCTGACCAATTGCCCGTTGCCAAGTTACAGGGTGTCTGGGTCCATCGTTCAGGATGCAAACGGACCCCCTCCGCATCCACTCCTAAAGGATCCTTCCCTTGTTGTCAGTATTAGGTCCTCCCCACTGGACATGGTGGCTGTTAAAGTCGCCCAGCAAGAGGAACGGGGCAGGAAGCTGTCGAACCAGGTCCTCTAGGTCACCAACCCCAAAGACCTCATCCGGTGGCAAATAAAGCGAACAGACAGTAATATCCAATTGGAAAGAAACCCGAACTGCTACCGCCTGAAATCTAGTGTGCAGAGGCACACTGGCATGCGGCTGAGAGTGTTGAACCAGCACTGCAACACCACCATGTGCACGTGGCACAGGGTCTGCATCCAGACGGTAGACAGAGTAACCCCTAACAACCGGATTATCCGACGCCTTAAAGCAAGTTTCCTGAAGGCAGCAGCACAGAGGTCGCCAATGCGACAAAAGCAGCCGCAGCTCTTCTGCATGGGTCCGACAACTTTGACAGTTCCACTGAACGATGGTACGCGCAGGCATTAGGGCGGGCATAAGACAACACCATCCTCCTCAACTCCTCCTCTGGGCGATCCGAAAACATCTGAATCCTCACCCGAATCAAAAGATGGAGTGAGGTGCAGAACAAAGTTATCCTCGGAAGGAGGAAAAAGTTCCGGAGAATTAGAACAGGAAATCTCTTCCTGCTCCATGGGCAGAGTAGTATCACAATGTTGAGGGGACGCAATGAACCCCTCAGCAAGCTGGCCGTTCAACGCCCAACTTGGTGATAAGGCATTCGTGACCCCAACCAAATACCATTTACCCTACCTATGCAGTCGAGCCATCATCTTCGTTTTAAACTTTTAAACTTTTGCAATTTAACATTTTTAGTTTTAACATCGGATGGCAGTTAGTGACCACCTTGCCATTCCGGTTGTGTTACAACGAACTTACATTATTATTATTATATTATAGTATTAATATTATTATTATTAAATCTTTTCCGTATGCAGGCATGCTACAAAATGCTCTGTACCTAAGCATGATATAATATGCTTTGCACAGAAGAGTGCTGTAATCTGTTCCATACGTAAGCATGGGACATTGGCAGAACTGTTCAACAAATTCAAGCATGCTGTAATCTATTCCGTACCTAAGCATATTACAATGTGCTCTAACCCCTGTAATATGCTTAGGTACAGAATAGACTGCAGCAATCTACAATCTGCAATCTACAATCTAGATAAACCCTGCCGCTTATGATTTTCTGCTGAATCCCGGGTCAAGTTAAGATCTCTGTAATGTGTGGTGCTGTGGCATCCCCAGCCACTGCACTGTGACTGAAGTTGGCGGTAATGACGTAGCTGTCGATGCGCTATTAAGCCTCAATCCCCCCTCCCCCATGTCGGGATACCTGGGAATCAGCGCGCTGATGCTTCCAACTTTCCAACTCTACGACTGAAATTTCTCGCTGCTTGGCAATCCTCGTGAGACAAACAAGACGACAATAAGTTGCGGGCTATTAAAGGCACTGTCCAGGGATGGCACTCAGCTTGTCGCCTAGTCGCCAGGGTGAGATGTTATTAGCCCGTTTGCATATTGATCACACCAACCTTACTCATTGCACCCTTTTGAGGAGGGGTTATCCCACTGAATGTCACTGGTGTCGATGGCCACTCACTCGAAGCCGTTTTTTGTTCAGTTAATTTGTTGGTTTTTTTCACTTCCGTTTTATTGTAATTACTGTGGTCCGGTCTATCATGTGTACCGTATGTCCACTGTACACCCAATTGGTGGTGTTCGTTGCTATTTCCATCTTCCGCTAGACATAGTGCGTTAACTGGGCGGTAAGTCTCACTTGCTGTCCGGTAGTTCATAGCTTTTGCAGGAGGTACAGATAAATAAAATAATAAATAAATAAATAAATAAAACCTTCTCCGCATTTAAGTTGAAGGACACGGAAGGGTGGTGAACCTCTAATACCGATCCTGTTGGGGAAGCGACGGTGAAGGTAAAAATGGAAAGTGAAGGAACCGGCTAACAACCATATTTCTAAAGTTGAGAGAGTGGGCGTCGCAGAAAGGGTTGAAGGTTTTCTTTTTCCAGCATTCGACGAAAACCACGCAGATGTATAAGATCTAGATTTGAAGTTTGTTTAACATCTCTGTGATATTTGGCGCAGTGACAACCCGGACCACTGCACTGTGGCTTGGGTTGGCACTAATGACCTAGCTGTCGACACACCATTAAACCTCAGCCCCCTCCCCAGCCCTGCATGCAACCATACTGCATACTGCTAGTCAGTTCGGAATTAATGGCTTTCAGTTTGGTAGGCTTTGCTGCATCGCTGCCAAACGAAGCCTACTTACTTCACATGGTCGTAACTGCTGCCTGCCTACTACGCGGAATTTGAACTATAGTGAACACTTTTAACTTTAGAATGCATGACATAGTTGTTCACTGATACAGTAAAAATGGATGGAATCGCTCAAATAAAATATCAAAATTCGTACGGTCTAGGTGGGAGGTTATTTTGTGATCTTCCAAAACTTCAAAGTTTGGTAAATTCTGTCAATAATTTTGCAATTTTTTTTGTAAATTATTAAATAATGACGTTATTTCTCCGAACGACAAACGTCAAATAAAAGTTTCGTTTCTGCAGTGTTGCTGTTGTGGAAAATGGCTAATCAATAATGGATAATTGGATAATTTTTTATACGTCGAAACCATATTGTTTATTCCAGTTTTTAAAAAAAATAGCACAAAGTTAATACTCGTATGACTTTACCAAGTATGAAGACACAAATTACAGAGATATCTTTATGCTTATAATGCTTAAATTCTTCAGCATTATAAAAAAAAAATCCTAGTTTTGTAACAATTTCGATAAATTCTGCACTAACCAGCAACAAGAAAACTGAACGCTAAAACTGAGGTTTATAAACGTCAGTGGCGCCATCGTCTATCACGAAAACGAATCACTCGTCAAATGCTAACTTTGGACCATGATGTCGAGCAGTAACAGCTGGCGTTCTCGGCACAAACTGGTAGTAAAAGGATCCACCAATTTTTAAACGGGTTTTAAAACGGTAATTAAATCCACAACCAAATTCGACAATAAATACGCATTTCTAATTTTCTGTTTGTTCCAATCAAAATTAGGTTCACAGTGGACGCACCGTAGACAAGCTAGGTAAGACCGTACCAATTACAATCAAAAGGAAGCGAAAAAGCCAACAAATTAACTAAACAAAAAAAAAACGGCTTTGCCGTTTAGAAAAAAAGCATTATAGGTTAGGCTACTTAGCATTATAGGTTAGGCAACTTTCGGCAAGTTTGTAACGGATCATTGGGGAAGCAAAACTACTTAGGAGACAGTTCTCGTTTCAAATGGCACTCGAGCGTCGTTTAAGTATCATAAATGTTCTCAACCCCTAGTTACTTTCTGAAGCTGATAAAAACTCCAAGCGTAAGTACTCCGCATTTTTTCAGCTTCGGAATGTAACTCGGTGTTGAGAACATTTATCAGTAGTAACATCACGAGAACGTTGTTTTTAATTGATAAAGTTTCTCATTTACGAGTTGCATTCCGAGGCTGACAAAATACCGAGCGATTGCGAGAGGTGTTTTTAGCAGGTTCGGAATTTAACAAATGATTGAGACAATTTATCGATATTTAAACTGCGCTCAGGTTGTATTTCAAACGAGCATGTACAGGGGCAAAGCGATAGGGGGGGGGGGGCGGTGACGAGGAGCTCCGCGCCCGGCCCCCCTTCCCTCCCCCCCGCCCCCCCCCCGGGGCGGCGGGGGGGGGGGGGGGGGGCCCCCCCGCCCCCCCCCCCCCCCCCCACTCATTCTCCCAGTCGGCAAATTCGTGAAAAGAATTAAACTGTCGTCGTATGTGCACTTTTTATTATTTGTTCACGCGATGAAATTATAGTCGGCATTTCACCTTTGTTCATTTTTACTCATCTCCCCATTCGAGAAATTCTTCCAAAGAAATTAAACTGTCTTGGCAATACATGTTATTATTTATTACACAGGAAGCAAAAAACGACTCGGCATTTTACCTTTGCTCATTGACTCTTTCCCAGTCGGCAAATTCTTAAGTTGAGTAAATGTTTTGGAGCAGAAAACAACATTTCGTAAGGGGGAAAAATATACACGAGTCGTGTCATCGCTTCGTTTTTCTCTTTTCTGCATACTTTAACTTTTCTATGAATCGTCACTTCGTAACTAAGCTTGGGCAAGGATTCAGTCACCGCACTGTGACCTCGTACTGACACGAGCACCAGGGGTGGCGCCACAGGGGGGAAGGGGGGGGGCGGCGAGAGCCCCCCCGTGGGGGAAGCCTTGCCCCCCCTGTCGGGGAGAAACTGAGATTGTCGTCGGGGAACAGCTGGAAGACTCGAGTCAACATGACGACATGAAATCCGTACAAATTTTGGGGGAAAAAGCTGTAAATAGAGTTGGCCGATAAGCTGAAACGTAAGCAACAGTGCTTTTCAAACCTAAATTATTCAGTGTTACTTAATGTTAAAGTAGTAATATTTTTGAAATAATTTAAATTCATCACTTAATTTATGTTGTAAAAAAATGCATAATAAAAAAACAGAATTTGGTCAGAATTAGGTTTTTACGACCTCTCTTGCTGAAGAATGTTTACGAGAAACATCCGAAATTTTCTTAACGAGTATGTTTCAAACATGTCTCGGGAAGCCGAAAATAGGCCCTCAAATAGTGTACAGCGCTCCCCCAGACCCCCTACCTGGTTTTGCCGGCCCTTTTCCAAAGTAGAACAAAGTTTAATAGAAGACGTTAATTTTCTTTGGGCCCCCTGTCGGGGCATCGTTGGGGCCCCCCCCCCCCCCCCCTCCCCTTCTGCAGTTGGCTGGCGCACTACTGACGTGCACAATAGGGCTCATCCTAACTAAGGAAGCGGAGGAACGGTTTGTTTATTACGAAGTATTCATCACCACCTTGGTGAGAACTTACTAGTTGTACAGCCTTATGCTGACTGAAGTTGATTGTCCCATCTCAAAAAAAAAAGTTTTAATAATCAAAACTGTCATTTGGAAACTCGTTTCCGTGAAAGAATTTGGTACACAAAAATTACCGTTTGAGGCATCAAAGCACGTACGGTAAGCAAATTAAATTCGTTCAGTTATATTGAGGTTACGACTTCAAGTAAAAAATACGATTTCTAAATGTTAACACTCGACAAAAAATAAAAGAGGAAAAAAAATTGAACGTATTAGTAGACGTGCTATTATTTTTCTTTTTTTTTGGGGGGGGGGGTATCTTATTTTTGGCCGAATCATAATATTTTTTAACGACCTCTTCGAATTTTTGTAGCCTTTTCACCGAGTAATTAAATTAAGTGTTAAAGTCACACTATTAGAATAAAATCGTTAAAATATCTATTCATAGCAAAAGCACTAGCGTATGGCATCATCACATCAATTTGCATTTATCAAAGCAGCGGAGCAGCTTTGCTGTCTTTAGATTATTCAGTAAAATTTAAACATGCTGTTGTTCGCTAAAATAGCGTAAAGCGATCTGTAATAAGAAATTGAAGAATCTCACCTTTTCAACTTCGATGGGTTCAACGATGGAAATCTGAGGGAACGATAAGGAACTAACTATTTAAGGGAAATCATAAAACCATTTAACATATACTGTATGCCACCAACTTTTCGTGATTCGAAGTATATATCAGAACAAACGTTGGTGTCACCAACTTTCACCTACTAACCGCGGTCACTTCAATTAACGGAACACCTTGCTGAAAAGTTGATTGTATGCATTTGATACAGAAACTTGGTGGCAGCCACGTTTGTGCTGATCGCGGTGCTGATAGAAGGAAAAAACATTGAAGTTCGAATTTTTAAGGCAGTGGGTACTGCTTGGCTTGGCCAAAAGCGGACTGGCATTGTCAAGGAGTTTGGAAATTATGTCAATATAGCCTTTGGTCCTACTGAACAACTATATCCAATTTTTTTTTAATCACACCCCCCCTCCCCTGCCTCCAACCTGATAGTCTTCTACACCTAGACGTGTGCCTAGACGAATGGTTTCACGAATGCAATGGTTTCGGTTGCATAAATTCGTCTAGGCACATTTTTCGAATAAACCTAATTGGAGTCATTCATGTAAGTTATAAACGCCACAAGAGCAGTTGAAAGTTGAAAATGAGCAAAAAATTGAACCGGTAATTGTGATACCAGCCCCTAGTAAAACGGGCGTGGCTTGGTCACTAACAGTAGTAGACCCTTTTCATTACCCATGATTCAAAGAGGATATTCCCACCCTTCGAATAAACCTAATTAGAGTCATTCATCTAAGGCCACCCACGCACTGAGCAACTTGGCCGCGCTGCCAGGTTGCTGCAACCAATGAAAATGATTAGTGCGTGGTTTTACATAAACGGTAAGCATTCTCATTGGCTGCAGCGACCTGGCCGTGCGGCCAAGTCGCTCAGTGCGCGGGCGGCTTAAGTTATAAACGTCACAAGAGCAGTTTAAAGTGGAAAATGAGCAAAAATCTAACTGTAACTGTGATACTGGCCCCCTAGTAAAACGTGCGCAGCTCGTTCCCTAATAGTAGTAGACCTTTTTCCTTGCCCTTTATTCAAAGAAGACATTCCCACCTTTCGAGTGAACCTGTTTTGAGTCATCCATCTACATTAGAAACGACACAAAAGCATTTTAAAGCTGAAAATGAGCGAAAAATTGAATCGTAACTGTGATACCCACCACTAGTAAAACGGGCGTGGCTCGGTCCCTAATAGTGGTAGACCCTTTTCAAAGAAGACATTTCCACCTTTAGATATAAACAACTGATAAACAAATTGTTTTTGTGTAACACTAACGGTTTTTGCATAATAGGTCAAATGGTAACAAATCGAGTAATAGTTGGGCCCAATTTTGGTCGCCATCTTTAATGCTCAAGGTTTACAGTCTGGCACCCTTCAGAAACTTTAAGTGCACATCCTTTTGAGTAGGTGCCAGCAAAAAACTGCTCTTACAATGTAAGGTACATTACAATTTCTTTTGTATATCCGTATGTGTATTACATGCATTTTTAACTGTAATATTCAAATTAAGCCTATTTTATTCCAGGAAAACGGCAGCTTTTTCCAGTAAGGATCAACCATGAAACCTTTTGTCGCAATTTGTGGTGGGTTAAGTCACGGATTTACTGGCCTAATGCTGCGCGTTATAAGGGGCCTCCGAGATCGTTTGTCCATTTACGTAGAAATAAGATTTCTAATGGGCCACTAAGGTGAGCACGGTAAAATTAGTTGGGGAATGAAACAATGTCTTGCCTAGCTCATAACCCCCCCACCAACACCACCACCGTCACACAGTTTCCCCAGTATGCGAAGGGCTAAAGCATTAAAAAAAATTCGTGATGGAAGTCGGCAAATCTTAGACCATAGTCGGATTTTTTGGGCCTGCGCCCCCCTACTTACTAAGGCTTCGCTACGCCCCTGACCATGTACCATCTACTTAAAAAAATCTACTTTAAAATAAAAACTTCAACTTGCATAATATAGTCTGATTGTAACCCTGTTAAAACAGCGAATTCATAATTCGTCTTTGTAGAAATGATAAAAGTCTACAAATTATCGCCACATGAGCTCATTGGTTCGTTTAGTGTTCGTAGGAATGGTTATTTTCTACCTTTGCCTTGATCATAAAACAATTTTGTTCCCCCCAACGATCATCACAAACTTGCCGAAGGTAACTCTCCGTGAAAGCAAACGATTATTAACTGAGCAAAAAGCATTAGAGCTCGTATCCCCATACTCACAGCTGTGAAGATACACGAATAAAAACGAATTAGAGTTCACTCGAACGCAACGAACTATAATTTGAACTCCAATTCCAGGGAACGAGGACTGTTTTTGCTCAGTCGTTATGTCAGAAAGTGAACGCAGTTTGTGTTTGAAATGTTTAATGATTGTGTGCGTGTGTATGTTTACGTGCACTTAATTTGGGTGTTGTACAGGTTTTTTTTTTAATATTTGTCTGTGTTTGTTGTTTTATATTTTAAGTATGGTTTCCTATGAGTGGCTAACTGGCTATATGTGTATTTTCTGTGCATTTATAATTTGTGAAACAAGCATACTCCTAATTAGAGCAGTTTTATTGCCTGTCTTTGTGTATGTATTTTTCATCCTTTGTATATAGGCGTTTTACTGTTTACGGCGTCTGTTTGCATGCGTTTTAGATTTTCGTTCAGTTTGATGTCCGTGTGTATGTTGTATTTTGTTTGCGTGTTTTATTTGTGTGAAGAATCCAACCGTTGTGTTTGTTTGATTAATGATGTACAAGACTGCGTGTGCATGGAGAGTGGCATGTCACAATCCTTGTTCCCTGGAATTGGAGTTCAAATTATAGTTCGTTGCGTTCGAGTGAACTCTGATTCGTTTTTATTCGTGTACCTTCACAGCTGTGAGTATGGGGATACGAGCTCTAATGATTTTTTCTAAACGGTGAAGCCGTTTTTTGTCCAGTTAATTTGTTGGCTCTTTTACACTTCCGTTTTATTGTAATTGCTATATGGTCTGGTCTATCATGTGTCCCGTATGTCCACTGTCCACCCAATTTTGTTTGCGAAAAAACGAAACATTAGAAATGCGTATTTCTGTTCAGGTTCTGCCCAAGCTTTTTTCCATGTTTGTTATTTGATTGCAACATACTAGAGTGTTTGCACAGTATCAACTGATGAATAGTTGATTCTGCATAGTTTCAACCAGATGCAGTTTTTATGGCAAACAATCGCGGTAACAATTCAATTAGCTTCCCGAAGCCTACATTGAAGAAGTAAATAAATCGCAGCGTCGTGTCGGCCGTCCAATTTTGAGGCCTCAGGCCTCAAAATTATAGACTTTGCACCATACGGTTTAAAACTGAACGATTAAAGCGTAATCCAAGACCATTTCATTTTGGTTCTCGACAACGATTGACTATATTTAATGGAGCCGCCCCGAAGCTACTACGACAATGTTACTTTCCCCGTGCCCGAGCATCGTTCCATCTTGTTCGAGTGAGCTACAATCCGATCTTGTGCTCCTCGCCTATTGTTTCCCCATTGTTATCTGTTGCAGCATTGTAACATTTTGACATTGTTAGCCGCGCCGCCTTCGCCTCCGCCTGTCCACTTTTTGAAAATTCTCGTGCGCAAACGAACTCTAATAAGCACTGCCAGACGGCTGTGCTAATTATAGGACGAACATTAATATCAGTCACGGCGCATCAACCAAAGTAAATACGTGTTTTGTTTTTAATGAAAATGTTGTTTCTTAGATATAAAATATCTAGATACACGCTAGTGTGTCACGCCAAGTTAGGCAACAATCACCACACCAAACATCATATCAATTCAATTGTCGAGGTTGTAAACCATTGTAGTGCGACGCCATAGCGTCAGTGTCTAATATCCTGAAGCAGAGTTGGTCACATTTCAGGTACTTGGATAAAAATAATAATGCGGTACAAAAGCTTAAATTGTGTTTGAAATCAACAGCAATGACCCACCTGACGAAAATTAACTCGTGTAGGAATACCAGCTAAGCTACTTTCAGTGCAAAATTTGACCCTCAATGACGTTGCAAATGTGTAACTAGCTACTAGCTAGCTAATTCTAGTCCGCTCATCCCCATGTTAATTTCCATAGGGTGATTATTCATCGATACCGAGATAACGGGAAAGCTTCCAGCTATGAAATTGGACGAATGGCTGCAGTACGATACGAACTGCGTACCTTCTATGGTTTGGAGCCTGGGGGTGTAACGGGGATGGCGTGGGATGGCGCGTAAGTACGAAAATGTTGTTATAACCATTGTTAGTATTGCCGGGATCGTCTCTCATTGGACGGCCAAAATTCGGACAACAACAACGTGTATACTGACGTGCGTGCCTAGACACACACTAGTGTATCACGATAAATCTAAACAACGTAGCCAAAGAAATTGTATTCACGTCCAATTCACGAAAAATAAACCAATTGTAAAACAAAGCAAAATAATCAAAGCCAAAAACTGGTGAACAGGCTACCAAGTTGAGAGTTGTTCGGCCCTTTAAAAAAGTGATATCAACACACCAAAACTAACGAAATAAAACAAATTACAACAAAATTAAAACCAAACCAAAAACCTGTAAAAAGGTGACTAAGTTGAGAATGGTTCGGCCTCTAGGCAAAAGGTATAGTAGCAAAGTATTGAAAACCAATTTCTTGTTGACGTGCCACTTTATTACACATCTGCGCGGTAGTGGAGTTGAGTTTAATACACAATTTAAAAAAAAGGACTGATATACCAAAAACGAAAACTAGTAAAAGGGGCCGCCAAGTTCCGAATGGTTCGGCCCTCCAAAGGAGTGATATCAACACACCAAAACATTCGCCAACCTAATCGCACCAAATAATACTTTTAACGTTAAATGAAAACTTATACATTGCTACCGAAAGTACCAATGTTCTATTTTTCATTTAACCTTCGAACTATTAAGAGGTGCGATTAACTTGGCGAATGTTTTGTTGTGTTGATGTCACACCTATGGAGCGCCGAACCATGCGTAACTTGGCGGCCCCTTTTGCCAGTTTTCGTTTTTGATATGATAATATGATCCATAACGTTACTTTGTGTTACAACACTAGTTGACTGTTGAAGTTTAATTTAGGTACCGCATATAATTTTTTACGTACTATGGTTACTTAGGCCGTCACATTTTATTGTTGGAATATTAGCGGCGATTAAGAGAACTATTCGTTCCATTTTTTTTATGCTATCGGACTTTTGTATAGCTCCTGGCCCGATATCACACTTATCGATCGCCGGTAGCTTAGATTGCTCTTCGTATTTCCGACCATATTTCCGACCGTATTTCCGACCAGTTTCATTACCCAAATCAGCCTTGTTAGTTAGGGAGATAGGTGAAAAAATCGTGCCTTTTGTCATAAAAGCATGAAAATTGGCAGAAAACCTCCTTGTAATCTATTAATAAAACCTAGGGATGGGACCACCGGAAATGGGGTTCAGGGTAGCTGTGACGCCATTTTTCAAAATGGTGGACTAAAATTGCAGCAGCCACACCAAAAAAGAGACGTACAAGTTAGGCACATAGCATATCACCTTTAATTTCACTTCTAATGGTTCACACATTTCAAAGTAAACGTCACAAAGGACTAATCTGATGATTTATTACATACATATTATACTTTATGCAAGAGCGATTTCGAATAAATTACTTCTGTAAGTAATAAGCAATGCTGAATACTGGTTTCTACTTCACAGTCACAGCTAATGACAGAAAGCTGTGCATTTTTAGGCTACCCTTAAACATTTGCATCTTGACATCATGTAGCCCTTTTTGAATCCACTGTGTAGTAGTTCATGCAATGACCTTCCTGCTTCTGGCAGTGTTGTCCAAAACGGCTTCCATTCTTCAGAGCATGTCTAACCCCAGTCACCAGGCGAAGGGAGGCTTTATACTGCAATCAGTGTCTCTTCCCTAGATCTCAATTAGCTCAAATGGCTTTATTCCTTTAAATGCTTTCCCCATACATATCCTCCTTGGTACACTTCCATTCTTGCGTGTTCCACTAAGGCGGCCTTAGTTGGTGGAGTAGCATCAATACTGCGTGTATTCTTCACAAAACAAGCGTTCGACATGCTTGTTCAATATCTTCCTGAATGCTGGTCCTGTCATACAGCAATATGATGTATCATTACAAGTTGGACATGCACTCTTTTGAGATATCCGCAGGTTCTGCAGAAAGTTCAAGGAACATCTTACTTGCATCATCGAATACTTTCCACCTGTTCCAACATGAACATTTCCCCCTTGTTGCAAATGATGAAGTAGCATCACATCCTGTGTATGCGTGGAACATCGGTAAATCTCAAAACTTTTCATCACCAAGTGATACAGCAATTTTATACGCAGGAATGTAACGATACTTTTGGCCAGTACCGAATGCAACCTGTACATCGCCTAGCTTAGGCACTGATGCATTGGCCAGTACAAGTACATCTAGTACGCACTAATATCATTTTAATGCTTCTTTGCACGGTATCAGCTGTGTGGAGCTGTGTGGGTATCTGCTTCCTCATGGTCATAAGGAGCCATATTGTTACTATCCATTGCCGGGCAGGGCAAAACATCTTTCCCAAAAGTGCTTACTACCTGCTTTCCAAACATGGCAAGACAAGTGAATGCTTTGCGTGAAAACCAAATAACTAAGTTTTATTTTCGTCAACATGAAGAACTGTACCCACTGTGTCATTGATGGTCTTAAATGTAGTTTGCTTCAGTTTATTAATGTTACATACACCATTCAGAATAACTGCAACAGTCTGTGGTGTTTCAGGGTGAATACCAAGACAGAGCAGAGCAACAGCTAGATCGGATTTCTTTTCAGTTCGTAATCTGTTGCATTGTGATATGGAAGGAAGTGATAATGGATTTTTATGCTTGAAAAACGTTTCTAGATCACCATCACGTGTCTGGCAAGCTATGTACAGTCTGGAAAAAAAAACTGTAGCCCTTTTGCAAAGACGAGACTCCTAGTTTTGTTTTTGATGCCTTGGGAAGGAATGGTTGAAATGGATGGAATTCATTCTCGGTTATGGGGGTGTATTAAAGGCTTTTTTTCGTTACAGCAGTCATTCGTTCACAAACTATTTGTACTGTCTGTTTACTTTATCTTCAGTATTGAGCATTGAAGCCACAGCAGTTGAGTCAACAACATGATGTGTATTGATTGATGAATCCTTTGCTTCAACATCAAGGAATGGGCTGCCCATTTTTTTCAGTTACACTGGTTAGTGATTTCACCTGCATTGCAAAGGCTGACTTTGCGCTTATTGAGTATTCATGATGGTGTGTGTCAAGGTCCCTATCTACCCTTCGCTTTGCCAACTAGAATTGAATTCGACAATTAATCTGACAGTTTCAGGTACAGCCACCATCCATTATTCGTGGGCTTCTGGGTCAATCCAACTGCTCCTCCATCCCCTTTAACAGCATCACTATTCTGCTCACGTTTCTGATCAATAGCCATTGATGAGAATGCTCTCCTGCTCTTACATACTACGAAATAACCATTTTCGAATGCTGCTGCTGTATCTTGGTGTTTTCTCAAGACTGACCAAGTCTTGGATATGCACTGGAGCCCATCTTGCGTAGTTGGTATGGTTAAACACAAAGAAACATGGGGTTAGTTTTGTCAAACGTTCTATGTAAAGATTGCAATTTCCTTCCCATAGTGAACTAACGTACATTAGAAGGATTAGTTCCAACGTATCAGTGATATACCAGTAACTGAAACAGAGGAGAGTCCCTGCATCTTTCAGTGCACCAGCTGTCAAACTCTTCCACGTATTCACCAGAGCCAATAAGTTCCATGTATTTATTGTAAGCCATCTTCATCAGGATTCACAAACGGCTAGCAGCTAGACATGATGGGCTTGTCTTGTTCTGGTTACGTGGGATGCAATAATTTTAAGAATGATTCGCAGTTCTTGCAGACATAACCTCAGCCTTGACTAAAGCTTGAACCTGTCTGGCCCTTCAAGAATCACAGCTACCAATGAAAAAAGGGACTGAGGGAGGTCTTTGACTTGACTATCTTCTTTGAAGTTATACACTCGTCTTTGGTTCTATTTGAAACATATCCCTCCTGATTAATTTGGCTGCATTACAATAGCTTCATCATCACGATCCTCTTCACACAACCTTTTCATAGCATATCCTATAACCAAATCAAGTGCTAAAAGCACATCACGACCTTGTTTGGTTGCTTTCAAGTTCTCAAAATTTGCCAGTATTCCTGTTTTAAAGATTGTACTATGAACGTGGTGCTGAATACCTAGCTGTTCAAGGCGATCTGAACACAGTTTTGAGAGATCTGTTTGTTTAAAGACTGGAGTAACTTCAGTGTCTGTTCTTGCCCCCTCAAGGTTCGACAGTAGTTCTGCAAGGACAAAATCATGATTTATGGTGTCGGTACAGCTACCTGAATCAGCCGATATGTTGTATAAAGCAGCCAAACAACGTCCATGGTACTTCGTGTCCTATGCAACCAGATCCTCTGTACTTAGTTTTGCAAGTAGTCTCTCGTCTTGAAGCTCCATGGCACATTTACAAACACGGGCATCAAAGTGGAAGGTTGAAGCGTCATGAAGTCTCTGAAGTTGATTGACTGAGGAAAATACACATCTCTTTCCTTGACACTTCATGAGTATTACTTAAGCGAGTGTACTCTTTGAGGTACTTTTCCTCACCAACTTGTTCCTCACCAACTAGCTTTTTTCTTCTTAGTTCGTTTAATTGAACTTAATGCAACATGACTTGTAACACTTTGCTCCATGTTCCCGCAGTCTCACAAACACCATCTCTGTCATCGAGCCATCTTACTCTATATTCATGAGCGTAGCTCTTAATTCGTGGAAATGAATTATGTTATCAGCTAAAGTATTACCTCCTCACCCAGGACTAACATCTGTATGCAGGAATCTGCAGGGCACTTCAGAGATTCATCAGTTTCTTTTCGACACAGCGCACATATTATCTAACTTATTGTCAAGTCAGACTCACAGTCTACTGAGCATTTTCAGTGGCTTAACTAAGTTGTGTATTTTTTTATCACCCATTGTAAGTTCTATACTTTAACTTTAGCCCAGAAAGCAAGGAAATAAATAGTGAGAAGCCCTATAAAAAAAATTATATTTGTTACACTATAATTAAGATTTTACTATCATTTTATAATTTTTTAGCACTGCTTTTCCGTAAATCAGTTCCCAAGGGTGGAATTTTTTTTAATTTTAGGCGGCCCCACCTCTAAATCTGTAATTTAGAATATACAGTGACACCCTACCAAGTTTCATGCTTTCATGACAAAAGGCACGATTCTTCTCTTTTACTGCATGTATCTACCTAACTATGTAGTTTGTCTTGCGTGCTCGCGTAACTATGTCATTCATTCACCCTCTCGTCATTCGCGTAACTTATCTTTCCCACTAGAATAATACGTCATTCATTCAACTTCTTGTTGTCTACGCCGACTTTCGTCATCATGTCGCGTTGCCTTGTTAGATTAAAAAAAATATTCTTAAAATCACTAAAACTCACCGATTCTTTAAACTTTAAACTTAGTTATCTTTCGTCTAATCTCAAACTCTTAAAATTATAAAGAATTTAAACTATGTTATTGTTTATAGCCTACTTCAGCGTTGGTTGTAATCTTTAGCTGAGCTGGTCAGCTGACTATGTAAATTATGATCGCGTGAATATAACCCTTGGCCTGTGGGGGGATCAGTGTATCTCCTGCGTCCGTCATTGCCAGTTGTCTGGTGGGGCTGCCGTGATTTTTCACGGTCAGTCTTTGGTTTTAACTTGTCCCGTCGTTTAATTGTAATAATTTAATTTTTAATATTTTTACGCTGGTTCGACTGAATGCAAAAAAAAAGGCTTCGCATCGTTTAACGCCGTCCTGAACTCGTCAGTGATAAAAGGTCATTACGAACTGAGCTATGTATTATGTTTAGTTCAACCGCTGAATGTAATTTAATGGTCGAGCACGTTTGCGGGATTTTTCCGGTGCCATCCTAACTAGCTTTGATGTCATTAATGTTTTGGGCGCGGCCTAATGTCGGATTTTCGACGTGGGTTTTTATTGTAGCTGCCGGAATCCCGATAGCTGTATTCGTTAAAATTGGTTGCTCATGAAAAGCGTTCATTAACTATGCTTGCATGCTATGCTTATGTTTTTCAAGTGTGCCTCCTCTGTTGGTTAACCACGTTTTCCTTCGAAAATAGTAAGCCTAATTTGAAAAATTGGTTTGCTTCATTGCCATTAACCCATTGCGAGAAGCATCACCCTTGATTTGGTTTTGGTTCGACATGTCCGTTACGTGATGCCAAACCCGTCAATTTCATAAACTCGTTACGAGAGGTCTTAACGTAAAGGCGTAAGCCACTAGACTTGAAATTAACCGTTTTCTAGTGGTAATTTAAGCTTGTTCCGTTGCGTAACGCCAGTGCTGTTCCCAAATGTTTGTCCCGTAACGAGATGTCTAACTGACTGGTTAATAATAGCAGGGTGCCTCAGCACTTGTTTCGATTAATACTGAATTCGCTTAACGCATTTACTCATGTAACACGCAAGTGATTGTAGATATCTCTTTAACGACATTTTATAATAAACCGCAACTTTCGTAAATCTTAAGGTTTTGTCAAGTGTGGTCATTGCTATGTGGATTGGGTTTTATTTTCATAGCTGTGCTGAATTAGTTATCCTAACTTTG
>JAHWFP010181446.1:0-11720 GCA_023313725.1 Lithobius niger | reverse complement strand
GACAGTTATTTTTCACACGGCACGGATTGCTCAACCCAAAGCAATGAACTGGGAGTGGGGAGGAGGGACGAAATGGGGGGGGGGGGGGGGGGAGAAGGGGAGGGACGAGATGGGAAGAATAGGGAAACTTACAGGTAGAAAAATTGCCTGTCGCACTCAAAATTTCAAGCAAGTGTTAAAAGACGTAATGTACGAAAGTCAGTTATTTTTCACCCGGTACGGATCGCTCAAGCCAAAGTCATAAACTGCGAGTGGGGGGTTCCTAAACGGGGAATGCCCATGTGCGGGGCAGTGCTTCTGTTAGCCCTGCTCTTTAGAGGCTAAAGACATTGGGAGGGGGGAGGGGCAGCACGTCTGCTACCATTAAGCATATGATTAGGCATTAGCTGAACCTAAAAGGTACTTTTGGGGGTTGTTTGGGATGGTGACCGGAGCAATCTTTCCTAAATCTAGCAAAAGGGACAAGGGCATATTTAATTCAACTATACCCATCCAAATTCAACAATGTGTAGCAAAGGGGAGGTAGGGAAGGGGGGTGGGTAGGTTATAGGAGGTGAACGGAGAAGGCAGCGAAAGGATGAGAGAAAAGGGGGTGGAGGAGATGGGGAGGGAGAGGATTGGAAGAAAAGGAGAGTAGTACAGGAAAACAAAAACTGCCCGCCGCACTATACGTTCAGGCAACACTAAGCGAAAACTGGTAAACAATCACGGGCAAAACAAAACTCCGGGCGAAGCCGGGTACGACTGTTAGTATGCGATAAAGAAACACTTCTTAACATTAAAAAGAATAAAATTGTGGCAGGCCACTCAGTGCAATTGTCAAGCAGTGATTGTAGTCCAGCTCGAGAGAAGCTAAAATAATAAGATCATCTGCATATGACTATTACAGAAGCACTTTTAGCGATGCTGACATTCAGCACTTTAAATTAAGAACAAACAAACAATCTACCCTTTACCTTCTGATTTCTTCTTTATTTAATTAACTGGTTTTAAACAATTTACTCTAATGAAGCGGCTGCTAGGGAAAGGTGCAAGAACTCATTTGGAGTCATCGTAATGGAATGGTGTTTCAAGTAATTTTTGTGTTCATTTGCCGACGTAACAGTGGTTTCTCAAGTGATAACAATGGTCCTTCACATGCTGTAGCAGTTGAAACAGTGGTCTTCGAAATAATAAATACATCCTGTAATAAATGCATCTTTCCATAATATCGGGCAACCAATTATTTCAAGGCTAATTGGCCTCAAAATTATGAAATTATCGTTATATGTTTTCAAATTGTAAGCTCTTAGGTGAAACACGGATTCGTTCATGTTGCTCCAACAGAGGCAACTTATGAAACTTTTAGGAAGTCGACACTAGCTTATTCCTTACAGCCAGGTATGGTTTGCACTGAAGCAATATGTGACACGTGCACTGAATTGTCATTAATTGTGAGCTCAGCATTGTAACTTTCAATCTTATCTGCCATGCTAAAATAAGCTCAGCCAGGGGCGGACTACTGCATCCGGAAATCCGGAAATCTCCGGATGGGCCCCCTCTCTGAAGGGGCCGGTAGGCCCCTACCCCCAAACTCAATTTTTTTTTTATATGACTATTTAGAATAAAAGGAAATCTGCCATCGGAAATTACGGTACCGAGTGCGATTGCTTTTAAGGGCATTCTTTCTCATTCATGTTTCCTAACGCACCAGGAATAGGGGAACGAAGTATAGCTCTTGGTATTAACTTCGCACGATAGCAGCAGCCTGATGAACGGCATATGCAGGGAAGCCCTCCATCCGCTATTAGACTCACGTCGCGTTGGTTCATTTTTTATAATTTTCTGCTCTTTATGTTGTATGCTATACGATTAGGCTATGTCACTTGTTAGGGCAGTATAGTAGATGAGAAGCATTTGTTCTGATGCCAAGTGGCGGTAATTTTATTAAAAGTCACAGATGAAGTTTCTAATTTCCTTTGCATCTTACACTGAAGTAAGCGGACAAATCCAACACCGATCTTTAAGAGATTTGCTGTACAAAACGATGCAAAAAGCGATCACGTTGTTTCAAAATGCTTAAAATTGGTATTTTTTTTTTTTTTACCATTTAAACTCATTTTCTACATTCTTCACATTAAAAGAACTTTCACTGTGAGATATTATGGCACCTTCTGGAAGTTCTGGTGCCATGTCTTCTGCTGGGAGCGCGACAAACTTTCACGGTATAGTATTATTACAAATGGCAGTGTGTTATTCGTATAGTGCTCGGGGTCTTTAAACTTATAGATCGGGCTCTCTTATCGCCAAAAATTGGCTAAAACCCGAATGTCTCCGAAAATATTTGAGGTTTTCTCTTCCAAACTAGTGCATTTCACTTTCCAAATTTCTGGTCAGGAAATTTCAGCTAAAAAGTTGCGAACATTATTGTGTTCCTAACAGAATTACTTTGGCGGTTTGTCGCTCTCCCAACCAAAGCCGTGGCACCAGAAGGAGAGAGGGACAATTTTGCTAGGTATATCCAATCAGAAATTCCTCGGACCTTTTACTTGCCACAAACGACATGATTGTACTTATCCTAAATTAAATTAAATAAAGTTGTTTATTATTATTATTATCGTTAATGCTGGCTTTCCTGTGAAACTCGGTTATGTAACATTGAACACAAGCACATGTAAACTTGGCAAACGCAACATAATGTGCACCTATTTATCATTAAGATTCAGTTCACTATCAGATTACTTCAAGTGGACAACTGATGTTTCACGTCCAAGTACGTAGTAAACCATTGATCACTCAGTTATTTAACTGAGAGTAACTTAACGCAATTTAACTATGCCATAAGGTGCGCCCATTTGTTGTTAACATTCAAATCAAATAATTTTACTTATTCCACTCTCAGCTGTGTCTAGTGGATGAACTGTACATTGAATTTAAAAGGGCTTGCCTCCATTATGCCAGATTAACCCTTTCTGACCCAGTGTCTATTTAGATAGATGGCTACTAAATACAGAAAAAGTAAGCGGTGTCCATGAGATTTTATTGAACTGTATACATGACGCCACCAACCAATGCATCATTACATAGGTTAGGTACATTGGTGCTCCTTCTACATAGAGGGTAGAGAGACAACAGCAATATTACGCAAGTTGGAAGTTTTTATCTTAAAGTTGCTTACTAAAGGAGAGGGATATTCTCATTTCATATACAGGTCGAGTGTTTTTAAGTGTCGATAAATTTCCTCAACCACTCGTTACATTTCCAAGCTGATAAAAACACCTCAAGAGGATGGTATCTTTTCAGCTTCGGAATTTAACTTGTCATTGAGAAAATTTATCGATAAAAAGCTTAGCTCTTGTGATATTACTACTGATAAAATTTCTTGAACTGAAAGCCTAACTTTTTCAGTAATAATATAACGAGAGCGTAGTTTTTTATCGATAAATTTTCTCAACCAAGAGTTGCATTCCGAAGCTGAGGTGTGTTTATCAGCTTGGGAATGTAACGAGTGGTTGAGAAAATTTATCGATACTTAAACTACGCTCGAGTCATATTTGAAACGAGAATATACCGTCTCTGGTAGACATCAACTTTAAAATAAAACTTCAACTTGCATAACAAGGCCTAGTTGTATTGCAGTGGTTTCTCGCTTGAATTCACAATTCCTGTTTGCACGAAATGATCAAAGCATACTAATTGGTGCCAGATGCACTCAATGGTTCGTTTAGTATCTGTAGGAATGCTCTTTTCTACTGTCGTCACCCTGAGTAATGTAGTTTTGTTTCCCCAACAATCTTATCATAAACTTAACCGAAACCGAAAGTAACCTGCCGTGAAAGCAGACAACTGCCAGAGCGCTTCAAGGATAGTAAATACGTGTTTTATTCTTAAGTGTTGTTCATGGATTTAAAATACAATATTCCGTAATAACACTAAGTTTTACGACAAATGTTATTAATTTATTATCCACTATTTCTGATATTCAAGTACCGTATCTTATTACGGTACTGGTGTTGTCTCGATCGCCAAGCTTAGTAGCGGCGACGGCGGTAGGCCTAACCAGAACGGCGTTTGGGCTTCGGCGGAAAGCTGACTTCTGTTACTATTGGTAACCAAAGATTAACCGCTCATCGCCGAGACGAAATAATGTCTCTTGGCTATCAGGTACGTCGTATACGTTTAGAAATTGGTATAAACCTACCAAATGCAGGTCTTTCATACTTTCTTTATGCGGGGCAAGCCACGATACAAAACTAGTCGAACGTTAATTCAAGATGGAGGGATGACGCTGACAATTTAATCTGATAAAATACCGTGTGGTCGTTAAATCAGTGTTAAGGAGGTGTGATTGGCTGGTGGCTGTCGTTTATTGGCTTCCCATTGGTTAATTGTTGTTATAAAATTATAAAGGTATATTCTCAAAATAAAACGCATACTAGTCGACCGACCTGTAAATCCAATACGTTGTTGAGCTTCGTCTATGATCTTCTGTACTGTTGGCAGTTCCTTTCTGATATGCATGTTGGCTTTAATTTGCCGCATTACACGACAATCAAAGCCGTTGGGCAGCACTCTTTGAAGAAAACCGCGGCCACATTCTACCGGATGTTTGTAACAATGGAGCTCGATTTGCCACTTGAACAATCCTCGTGCGGCTTACGCCTGTATATTCCTCTGCAAGCTTCATTGCATTCTTCTTTTATAAGTTATCGCCGGATTCCCGAGTGCTGAGAACTAACAATGTCGAAGGCTGCAGGCCCGAACGATTGTTGGTTTTTTCCACGAAGGAAACAGGCGATAACTTATAAAAGAAGAATGCAATGAAGCTTGCAGAGGAATATACAGGCGTAAGCCGCACGAGGATTGTTCAAGTGGCAAATCGAGCTCCATTGTTACAAACATCCGGTAGAATGTGGCCGCGGTTTTCTTCAAAGAGTGCTGCCCAACGGCTTTGATTGTCGTGTAATGCGGCAAATTAAAGCCAACATGCATATCAGAAAGGAACTGCCAACAGTACAGAAGATCATAGACGAAGCTCAACAACGTATTGGATTTACAGGTCGGTCGACTAGTATGCGTTTTATTTTGAGAATATACCTTTATAATTTTATAACAACAATTAACCAATGGGAAGCCAATAAACGACAGCCACCAGCCAATCACACCTCCTTAACACTGATTTAACGACCACACGGTATTTTATCAGATTAAATTGTCAGCGTCATCCCTCCATCTTGAATTAACGTTCGACTAGTTTTGTATCGTGGCTTGCCCCGCATAAAGAAAGTATGAAAGACCTGCATTTGGTAGGTTTATACCAATTTCTAAACGTATACGACGTACCTGATAGCCAAGAGACATTATTTCGTCTCGGCGATGAGCGGTTAATCTTTGGTTACCAATAGTAACAGAAGTCAGCTTTCCGCCGAAGCCCAAACGCCGTTCTGGTTAGGCCTACCGCCGTCGCCGCTACTAAGCTTGGCGATCGAGACAACACCAGTACCGTAATAAGATACGGTACTTGAATATCAGAAATAGTGGATAATAAATTAATAACATTTGTCGTAAAACTTAGTGTTATTACGGAATATTGTATTTTAAATCCATGAACAACACTTAAGAATAAAACACGTATTTACTATCCTTGAAGCGCTCTGGCAGTTGTCTGCTTTCACGGCAGGTTACTTTCGGTTTCGGTTAAGTTTATGATAAGATTGTTGGGGAAACAAAACTACATTACTCAGGGTGACGACAGTAGAAAAGAGCATTCCTACAGATACTAAACGAACCATTGAGTGCATCTGGCACCAATTAGTATGCTTTTATCATTTCGTGCAAACAGGAATTGTGAATTCAAGCGAGAAACCACTGCAATACAACTAGGCCTTGTTATGCAAGTTGAAGTTTTATTTTAAAGTTGATGTCTACCAGAGACGGTATATTCTCGTTTCAAATATGACTCGAGCGTAGTTTAAGTATCGATAAATTTTCTCAACCACTCGTTACATTCCCAAGCTGATAAACACACCTCAGCTTCGGAATGCAACTCTTGGTTGAGAAAATTTATCGATAAAAAACTACGCTCTCGTTATATTATTACTGAAAAAGTTAGGCTTTCAGTTCAAGAAATTTTATCAGTAGTAATATCACAAGAGCTAAGCTTTTTATCGATAAATTTTCTCAATGACAAGTTAAATTCCGAAGCTGAAAAGATACCATCCTCTTGAGGTGTTTTTATCAGCTTGGAAATGTAACGAGTGGTTGAGGAAATTGATCGACACTTAAAAACACTCGAGCTGTATATGAAATGAGAATATCCCTCTCCTTTAGTAAGCAACTTTAAGATAAAAACTTCCAACTTGCGTAATATTGCTGTTGTCTCTCTACCCTCTATGTAGAAGGAGCACCAATGTACCTAACCTATGTAATGATGCATTGGTTGGTGGCGTCATGTATACAGTTCAATAAAATCTCATGGACACCGCTTACTTTTTCTGTATTTAGTAGCCGTCTATCTAAATAGACACTGGGTCAGAAAGGGTTAATCTGGCATAATGGAGGCAAGCCCTTTTAAATTCAATGTGCAGTTCATCCACTAGACACAGCTGAGAGTGGAATAAGTAAAAGTATTTGATTTGAATGTTAACAACAAATGGGCGCACCTTATGGAATAGTTAAAATTGCGTTAATTACTCTCAGTTAAATAACTGAGTGATCAATGGTTTACTACGTACTTGGACGTGAAACATCAGTTGTCCACTTGAAGTAATCTGATAGTGAACTGAATCTTAACGATAAATAGGTGCACATTATGTTGCGTTTGCCACGTTTACATGTGCTTGTGTTCAATGTTACATAACCGAGTTTCACAGGAAAGCCAGCATTAACTATAATAATAATAATAAACAACTTTATTTCATTTAATTTAGGATAAGTACAATCATGTCGTTTGTGGCAAGTAAAAGGACCGAGGAATTTCTGATTGGATATACCTAGCAAAATTGTCCCTCTCTCCTTCTGGTGCCACGGCTTTGGTTGGGAGAGCGACAAACTGCCAAAGTAATTCTGTTAGGAACACAATAATGTTCGCAACTTTTTAGCTGAAATTTCCTGACCAGAAATTTGGAAAGTGAAATGCACTAGTTTGGAAGAGAAAACCTCAAATATTTTCGGAGACGTTAGGGTTTTAGCCAATTTCTGGCGATAAGAGAGCCCGATCTATAAGTTTAAAGGCCCCGAGCACTATACGAGTAACACACTGCCATTTGAATAATACTATACCTTGAAACTTTGTTGCGCTCCCTGCAGAAGACATGGCACCAGAAGGTGCCATAATATCTCACAGTGAAAGTTCTTTTAATGTGAAGAATGTAGAAAATGAGTTTAAATGGTAAAAAAAAAACTACCAATTTTAAGCATTTTGAAACTACGTGATAGCTTTTTGCATCGTTTTGTACAGCAAATCTCTCTTAAAGATCGGTGTTGGATTTGTCCGCTTACTTCAGTGTAAGATGCAAAGGAAATTAGGAACTTCATGTGTCTTATAATAAAATTACCGTCACTTGACATCAGAACAAATGCTTCTCATCTACTATACTGCCCTAACAAGTCATATAGCCTAATCGTATAGCATACAACATAAAGAGTAGAAAATTATAAAAAATAACGAACGCGACGTGAGCCTAGGATGGAGGGCTTCCCTGCAAATAGGGGGGGGGGGATTGAGGCTTAATGGCGCGTCGACAGCTTGGTCATTAGCGCCAACCTCAGTCACAGTGCAGTGGTCCGGGTTGCCACTGCACCACACATTACAGAGATATCATTCAAACCCCTAATCTAAATCTTGTCATACATCTGTACCTCCTGCAAAAATTGAAAAACACCGGACAGGAGGACAGACTTATCGCCCAATTGACGCACAATGTCATGCGGAAGATGGAAACGACGACGAAAACCATCAAGATGGCAACAATCAACAAGGAAGTGCCGGACCGTAAGTGGCCGCCGACACCAATAACATTCAGGAGGGTCAACCCCCCGCAAAAGGAAACAGTGAGTAAGTCGAGTGTGACCAATGCGCAAACGGGCCAACACCACCTCCTCACGGCGACTGCGGCGACACGCCGAGTGCCATTCCTCAACAGTGCCTTTAATAGCTCGTAATTTATTGCCGTCCTGTCCATCCCACGAGGCTTGCCAAAAAGCATGTAACCTCAGACGCAGAGTTGGAAAAGCGTCCGAGGGAACAAGCCTGAGATCCCTACCGAGAGGGCCAGAAAGGGCCCCTCTTGCTGCAGAATCCGCTTGCTCATTTCCACCTATCCCAACATGGCCCGGGATCCAGCAGAAAAGCACGGTTTTCCGCTGGCCAGGCAAGCGGGAAAGCAAAGCTTGGACACGTTGTGTCAAGGGGTTCCGAGGATTGTAATTCGCCAAGGACTCCAGGGCACTCATGGAATCGCTAAAGATAATGAAATGCGTGCCCTGAAGGCCAAGGATCCATTCCACCGCCAAACCGAGAGCCAAAAGCCTGCAAATAGGCACGCATATGCCGTTCATCAGGCTGCTGCTATCGTGCGAAGTTAATACCACGAGCTAGCTGTACTTCGTTCCCCTATTCCTGGTGCGTTAGGAAACATGAATGAGAAAGAATGCCCTTAAAAGCAATCGCAATCGGTACCGTAATTTCCGATGGCAGATTTCCTTTTATTCTAAATAGTCATATTAAAAAAAAAATTGTGAGTTTGAGGGTAGGGGCCCATCGGCCCCTTCAGAGAGGGGGCCCATTTCCGGATGCAGTAATCCGCCCCTGGCTGAGCTTATTTTAGCATAGCAGATAAGATTGAAAGTTACAATGCTGAGCTCACAATTAATGATAATTCGCTGCACGTGTCACATGTCATTGCTTCAGTGCAAACCATGCCTGGCTGTGAGGAATAAGCTATTGTCGACTTCCTAAAAGTTTCATAAGTTGGCTCTGTTGGAGCAACATGAACGAATCTGTGTTTCACCAAAGAGCTTACAATTTGAAAACATATAACGATAATTTCATAATTTTGAGGCCAGTTAGCCTTGATATAATTGGTTGCCCGATATTATGGAAAGATGCATTTATTACAGGATGTATTTATTATTTCGAAGACCACTGTTTCAGCTGCTACAGCATGTGAAGGACCAATGTTATCACTTGGGAAACAACTGTTACTTCGGCAAATGAACACAAGAATTACTTGAAACACCATTCCATTACGATGACTTCAAATCAGTTCTTGCACCTTTCCCTAGCAGCCGCTTCATTAGAGTGTATTGTTTAAAACCAATTAATTAAATAAAGAAATAATCAGAAAGTAAAGGGTAGATTGTTTGCTTCATTAACACTGGCGATAGCCAGTGTTAGTAAGGATCGACCCAGGATCTCTGTGTTAAACTTTCATCTTTGGGCGCTTATAACTCCGTCAAAATTAAAAGATTTTAAACAAAATTTGGAATCTAGCCTTGACTAGTCAAGGCCTGTCTACAGTCTAAAAATTGTGAAATTCAGTCCAGCCAAACCCGAGAATCCGAGATACAGAGAGTGGCCAAATAGACAACTTCTTGTTCTTGGTCTTGGTCTTGTTCTGGGGATGTACCTTTCGTCTGGCCTCTCTACAGGTCAAGCTATTTGTCCTGTAAAGCTGGTTCTTAGCTCATTTCACAGGTATTGCTCCGTAGATGTGCCCTTTCCATAAGGCCTTTTCTAATTGGTCAATGGTCAAGTGGTTCAGGGGCTACGAAGCTCTTAACGACCAGATTGATTGTTTTACATTGTTTTAAACATTGCTATTATGCAACAATGCCATTTAGCAAACGCCAGCTGCAAGACATAGACTGAAGATTAAAAGATTTTAGAAGATTAAAAGATGTTTGTGTTAAGTAAAAAATTGATGTCGATAATGTAAAATAATTGTTCAACAGTATGTTAGTTATTGTTTGCACAAACAAGTACATTAGTACTTCGTGCAACCCATCATTTAATTTAATTTAAATAAAAAAAAAAAAAAAAAAAAAATTTGTTTCCATTGTTAACACTAGCCATAGCCAGGTTAGTAAGGGCCATAGCTATTTACCGAGCTTAACGGCGGCGCAACAAAACAAACAACAAATTATAAAGGTGCCACACATACCCCACCCCTCATCCACCACCACACCTATTTAATACAATTCTAAAAGTAATACGAATTAATAAACAAAAACGTATCGTTAAAAGTAAGGGTCTAAAAGTCAAAACCTGTAAGGAACACGGACATGCTTTGACTGTAAGGGTCTAGGTGTCAAATTTGGCCAGTAAGACGCTGCTAAGCATTAGACCCTTACTACCCGTTTCTTGACGAACAGCTGTCCAAAATCGTCGTATAAAGACCCATGAGATGTCTGAGTTACTAAGTAATTAATAAATAGACATAAATCGCTTGAAATAATATCAAGGAAAATTGGAAATTAGCCAAAAGCGAAAATCGTACACTAGAAATAACGTATTTCAGTAAGCCACCTTTATGCACTTACGTTTCATCGGCGCTATGCAAGAGATTAAGGCGCTATGCAAGTGATCTGGGGGCGAACTGGGTGGGCGGTTCGAATCCGGGTCATGCCACTCCGATTTAACATAAGTGCATAAATGTGGCTTACTAAACTACGTTATTTCTAGTGTATGATTTTCGCTGTTGGCTAATTTCCAATTTGCCTTACTAAGTCATTAACATGATCACCGGATAGTAAGGGTCTAATGCTTAGCAGCGTCTTACTGGCCAAATTTGACACCTAGACCGTTACAGTCAAAGCTTGTCTGTGTTCCTTACAGGTTTTGACTTTTAGACCCTTACTTTTAACTTTTAACGATACGTTTTTGTTTATTAATATAAAAGTTCTGAATTTAAAGTGCTGACTGTCAGCATCGCTAAAAGTGCTTGCTTCTGTAATAGTCATATGCAGATGATCTTATTATTTTAGCTTCTCTCGAGCTGGACTACAATCACTGCTTGACAATTGCACTGAGTGGCCTGCCAACAATTTTATTCTTTTTAAAGTTAAGAAGTGTTTCTTTATTGCATACTAGCAGGCGTACCCGGCTTCGCCCGGAGATTTGTTTTGCCCGTGATTGTTTAAAAGTTTTCGCTCAGTGTTGCCTGAAGGTATAGTGCCACGGGCAGTTTTTATTTTCCTGTAATACTCTCCCTTTTTTCCAATCCTCTCCCTCCCCATCTCCTCCACCCCCTTTTCTCTCATCCTTTCCCTGCCTTCTCTGTTCACCTCCAATAACCTACCCACCCCCCTTCCCTACCTCCCCTTTGCTACACATTGTTGAATTTGGTTGGGTATAGTTGAATTAAATATGCCCTTGTCCCTTTTGCTAGATTTAGGAAAGATTGCTCCTGTCACCATCCCAAACCACCCCCAAAAGTACCTTTTAGGTTCAGCTAATGCGTAATCATATGCTTAATGGTAGCAGACTCCCCCCTCCCAATGTCTTTAGCCTCTAAAGAGCCCGGCTAACAGAAGCACTGCCCCACACATGGGCATTCCCCGTTTAGGAATCCCCCACTCGCAGTTTATGACTTTGACTTGAGCGATCCGTACCGTGTGAAAAATAACTGACTTTCGTACATTACGTCATTTAACACTTTCCTGAAATTTTGAGTGCGACAGGCAATTTTCTACCTGTAAGTTTCCCTATTACTCCCATCTCGTCCCTCCCTCCCCCCCCC
>JAHWFP010181445.1:109048-129080 GCA_023313725.1 Lithobius niger | reverse complement strand
TAAAATACTTACCTTCAGTAAGGACCCGCCCGCCTCCCCGCAATCACTGAACCGGAGTGCCCGTGAAAGTGATGCGGTTGGACTGGTGGGGGCGCTGACGTCGGTAAGGACGTGCAGCGCCGCCTGGCGGCAGTGGAGAAAAGCTTAGGGAGAACGTAAAAAATGGTGTTTTTAGTTCATAAGCGAGCAGTAAATAGCGTAAAAAGGTGGTTTTAGCAATATTACTGAAGGTAAGTATTTTAGGTAAGTAAAAACTAATTTTCACTAGTTAAAATTTTCGTTTTTCTTTGTGATAAAAGCTAAGCAAGCATTGGCTTCATTTAAAACTAATAGGTACTGCTTATAAAAAATTAAGTTTTATGACTTCATTAGTAAATTTCTTACTTTATTAAGTGTCTTTTTTTGGAATTTACTTTTTGTTTTCGGTTAATATCTTCACAAAGAATCAGTTATATCAACTTGAAATTAGCACCAGTATTTTTTTTGCATAGGCATAACTGCATTTTTTTTCTGCAGTTTCACCAAGAATTGACCAATTTCGATACTCAAATACACCAGTTTAACCAGTGGTGTATTTGAATGTCAAAATCGGATAATTCTGGGTGAAATTTTAGAATAAAATGAAGCTGTAAACAGGAGGGAAAACCAAACGAGCTTGAGAAGTCTTAAATAAATATGGATGCAAACCTATTCACGTTGCCTTTTGGACTTATATGCCCGACTGCCTTGTCATTATGGCTTAGCGGTAGAACTTATCCCTTTGGTTTCAAACTTTTTGGGTTCAATTCCCCGCTCAGGCAGTCTGACATATAAGTCCAAAAGGCAACGCAAATGGGTTTTCATCCGTATTTATTTAAAATCAGGTTTTGCCGATCCTGCTAGCCGAACCCGATCCTTTCCAAAACCACGTTTGATGCAGCTGGTGTTGGTACAGCCCTCCTGATTTGCATTTTCATTCTATGACATAATACATCTCTTCTTTTTTATAGGTTGTGAGGAGAAGGCGAGCCACTAGTAGTCGCTTTGTACAGACAGTGCATCTCAATTTGTCAAGCAGCAAAGGTAAAGCGGCGAAGAAAGCACTTTTAAAAGCTTTACTTTTTATAAAGTGGCAGATTTTATAAGAATTGTCATTTTTTCATGGAATTACGCAAGCTATTAATACAATCCTGTGCTTCTTTCAGATCATGGCATCAGCCTGGAGACTGGTTTGTATATCAGCCGCATATCTCAAGGCTCAGTGGCTGCCAAGGAAGGCAACCTTGCCGTAGGAGACAGAGTTATTAACGTGAGTATGCGATAAGGTGTATTTTTATGGTTGCTGTTAGCCAACAATCTTAGTTACCATGGCACCAATTGTTGAATAGTTCTTCACGAACCAGTCTTGCTATTTCCTTGTGTTTACTTGCACGAAATAAATCTACTCGTCTTGTGAAAGGCATGAATACGAAAAATTCATTACTACCTACATAATAATAATAATAATAATAATAATAATAATAATAATAATAACAATAACAACAATAATTCAGTACAAAAGCAATAGGTCAAGGAAGGGTCCAGGGTACCAAAAAAGTTTCAAAAAAAGTTTCAAGTTTTGGTTAGTGCCACCTACCGTGTTTGGAGGATAATATTGTCTTCTGTTCGGCTAATGTCTTTTTAAAGAATACCCAATGAGGGAGCTAAGACCCCCCTTATTGACCACCTCAAGACCACATCACTACTGCGATGTTGTTAAGCCAGCCATACAGAGCTGCCATGATTAGGCATAATTTCGTATCCAGGGATTTAAACACTTTTCTTTGGGCCTTATATAATGCCTAAATGTCGCCACACGTTCTTCTCCCAAAGTGTTTTATTTTATTATTTAAATGTTTGAAATAACAAGCAAAGCCTTGTTAAAAATTCACATGAACCTTGATCCTAATTACCGTAACATTGCAAGAAAGCTGCAACAATAAATTAATTATTTACAAGTTTCACATGAATTAGAAGCAATTAAATTTCAGACTATGGTAAATAATTCAAATCACCATTGAAATCAGTAATCGCCCAGCCATACTGTTGTACGTTGACTATCTTTTTCCACATTACCACATCGTGATCTTTCATTAACCCTTTCACATGCATTGTTGGCTTGCTGAACTGTTCTCGTGCTCACGTCCATTTGTCATCAGGTCCTAGGTATTTCTAGCAAAATGTTCCCTCTCCATCCCACGATAACCTTAGCAATTGAAGAGAATGTTAATTCGACTGTTAGCCTTTTGTAAACACCAAGCAACGAGAAAGTACTGCAAAACACGCGATATAAAGCTGCAATCCACTTAGCAAAGGTTATCAATTGCCAAAACCACTTCCTATACAGAAGGAAGGTATTATCATATAGATTGGCCACACATTGTATCCAGAAAAAACAATAGGTAAGCGGACGTAAAAGTGATACGTCCAATTTAAGGTCGTCTTCTCTTCAGTGCCCAAGACATGAACTTACGCTTTACCAAACCGAACTTGATCGGCAAAAATCAGTAGCCGTTCAGCATTCTTCTGGCAGTTTAATTGCACTCAGTTTGGATACTAATAAATAACTAATGCATGGTTAAAGCAATAGTTGTTTAAATCTCGTAAAATTCTTAAGATGAAAGTTCGACAAGATCAGCAGTCAATAGTGCTGCTAGCTTGTTCAGTAATCCGTCTATTTTTGTACTACTTGGCTTGTAATCTTCTCGGCAGAAAATATGTTGACTGATAGCAACCTTAGCATGAACTAACAATGCTCAAACTCAAAATGTCAATATTCGTCAGTATTGTGAATTTTCGATAGTCATTTTTCGATAAAATAAATATAAATAAATATATTAAAAAAAATAAATAAAGTGAATTGTGGACAGACCACAATACACCTGACCTGAGGGAATGTATCGAGTCCCATGTGGTGAGTGCGATAAAGTATATATGTTGGGGAGAAACGCAAGGGTTTTCTTGAAAGGGTAAATCAACAAATGGTGGATACCCATAACTGAGTGATTACCAGCAGCGTCGCAACTCACAACATGGGCACTGATCACAAGATAGCATGGGACAAAACTTCAACCCTCCTTGTGTCCAATTCCAAAAATGACAGACACTTGAGAGGGGTACAGTCAATCGCAATCCAACAAGAGCCATTGGCAGGGCAACCCTTCATGAATCTTTTCCTGCAATTAAATACCTCGTTAGCAGAAGATTTGGAGAACAACTCACCGTTAATGGCATCCGCAGCTTAGAGATGACCGTGGGCCTCCTGGATACAGAGGGCCACAGACGCGTCATGTTTGAATCGTTCCCGGTTGAATTTAGAAGAGTGCATACAATTATGTACACTGTAGTTCACACGTTTCTTGCTGCCTGACGAAGATAGAAGGACTGAAAATATGTATTTTTTCGGAAAATGCCTATCGAAAATTTGGAATACTGATGAGTATTGACATTTTGAGTGTGAACGTCATTTGTTTACATTTATATTTCTATCACTCAAAGTAGAATGGTGAAATTCGTAGCATGAACTAAATTTACTAGTAACGTAGCACAATGAGTACCCTAGTTTATATTTTGTGTAAAGCTACGTTACCTAAAGTTCATAGTAGGTATCCTACTAAATGCAGATGCAACCCTATTTTTTATGGGCCTAATTGTCAGACTGCCTGAGCAAGAATTGGACCCTCAGCTTTTCCGACCAACGCCGATACCGTACCACGTGGCCATACTGACACAGACGGCCATTTGTCTTTACGTTCTGTAGAAAACCTAGTGTTTACTTGCTGATTCTAGCTTTGGAATGCTAGTCTTTTTCTATTGACGACAGCCTTTACAAATTGTTTCCTTTTTAGATTGCTGGGAAATCAGTTGATAGTGTCAAGTCGTCGAGTGAAGGTCTAAAGCTTCTAGAAAATGCTGTTGACGTGCTCACTCTATTGGTGGCCAAAAGCATCAGTAACCCCAGCGCACCTGTCAGCTCCTCATCCAGTGGACACAATATTGTTGAGAACATAGATGGAGAGAAAATGAATGGTCCGTGCAACTATTCAAGTGAGTTTAGTATTTGGCTAAGCAGATACGTGAATATTCTTGTTAAGTTGTTTCATTATACAATAATATATAACGTGGGCCAGTCACAGTTGCGCTCATGATAAAATTAGATTATACAATATGCACTATGCAGCGACAGACAGCCAATCGCAAAGCTGAGCAATTGCATTGCAAAGGTGCTCTCAGCCTTAACATTTTAATTACGTAGATTCAGTGGCTGAAATTTCCACGTGTAGAGATCTTTCTTGAATGTAGCAATATGAAAACTTGCATTGCCCTTCAGTATAGTCGCTCATTAGTGATATTACATCCCTGTCACCATTTAAAACATGTAATTTCCATGATCACAGTGTTTTGCAGATACGTAATTGTTTTAAAAACTGACTATAAAAAAAGTTATTGTCATTATGAGATAGTGGATGGATATCTACTGATTACAAAAACGCAGATAATTTGTACAGGAGTTCGTGGAATTTGAAGAAACCCGCAAAAATTTGAAGAAATTTCAGTTGTGCCATTATTTCTAGTGGAAGTTGCCAAACATGCTTCCTGGAACACAACAAAGTGGTACAAAAACAAGGAAATATTGCTTGGTGTTAAACACCACTGGTTTGTTAAAAATTTCTGGTGCTAATAAGTCGATGGCGGTTTAAACGTGTACACAAGAACTTATACTTAGACTGTACTGTTTAGACCTCTGTGATGTGCCACTTTTGGAATGAAGTCTCACCCCTTTTTTTTCTTTGCAATTATGAAGGGTGGTCCACAAAAAACTGACGACCCAGGATTTTAAGTCCAACTATTCTAGTTAGCACCCCTCAGAACCAGGGTAGGACAGAAATCAAATATAATGAAACGGAAGATTTCTGTCCACTCCTGGTACTGAGGGGTGCTAACTAGAAAAGTTGGACTTAAAAAATCTTGGGTCGTCAGCTTTTTTTGTGGACCACCCTGTAATCAAGCTTGTATTAGGTGAAATAGTAATTGGCTAGGGGTGTTTTCTTTTACCACAACGTCTCAGAAGAATAAAAAAATGTTTGCATAATTTGATCTGATTGGCAGCAGAAATTGTCACGGAAAAAACTTTCGTGGAAATTACTTGCTTTTATCTATATAGTAGGCAAATTTTGGCACAAAGGTAGAGCAGAAAATATCTAAGTTTCAATACGCACGCCAACTTTCTGAGTGTCCCATGACCCCGAACAATACTACTAGTCAACTGGTTAGTACGTGCCCATGTTGGCAGGTGTTGAGATGCGGCACTAAGTTGCCTTTAGCTACATGCACTCGTAATAATTGCTTGAGCAAGTTTGTAATATTCAAGAAGTACTCACCCAGTTCCAGTCAAGTTGGCATTATTGATATCATTGTTAATTGCATTCTTTTAGTCAAATTTGGATAGATTTGGACTGGAGACACTATCTACACACTGGGGGAGAGAATTGCTACTTAATGTCATCGCACCTACATGGCACCGATGGTTCCATTTGTGACATCCTAATCACTACACCACAGTAGGAAAAAAAACGCTCAAATTCAAAAGGAAAACAGAATACTAAACGTATTGTGCGAATTTTTGACAAGCATATCGACGCCTGATGTTATTAAGTCCTCCTATCTTCATCGGGCAAAACTTCAAACAGTGCTAACTATAAATTTACATAGTCCTAGCGCACTAAGTTGTCGGAATAATTTGAATTCACGCGCATGACTCACTATTCCCTCCTTTATTTACAAGGTCACTGCTTGCTTTTCTGCTCGCGTTCGTCTCACTGTGCCACAATTGTGAAAGCTCTTTCCAAAAATCTTTACTAATTAGATTGATTATCCGTGGATTTGCCTGTTGATTTGCACAATACGTTTAGTATTCTGTTTTCCTTTTGAATTTGGGCGGTTTTTTTTTTTTACTGTGGTGAAATTTGACCATCACCCAAAGTACAATGGTAAACTCCTGATCACTTCATGTTATTGGTGAAACGTTATTCTGCATACTGGGCTAAGTTTTGGTACCTAAAAATTGCTAGTGTTGCAAGTGATTCTGTGATGCAAGTTATAGGCTTAATTACTCAAATATAGGCCTACATTGCTCAAATACAGAGCTAATTACTCAAATATTGGCCTAAATTACACAAATATAGGCTTACATTACTCAAATATAGGCCTAACTACTCAAGTATAGGCCTAATTACTCAAATATAGGGCCAAAATTATTCAAATGTGGCCCTACAAAATTATGGTATGTGACGCCATCTAGTAGGTCAGCAGCATGCTACTGTTGTACTCCTAGCGGGTAGGAAAAAATCGTCCACATGTAAACTCTGTCTATTCCCCATATAACACTTCTTTTAGGCCAATAAAAGAAGATACATCTGATTCTTTTGCATTTTAGTGTTCCCAAACTGCAAGGTCACCAGGCTGTTTATTTTGTTTTATTATTGCGTTTCTTTTTTCCAAGGAAGTGACTTTGTCTGTTTCTGAGGGCCAACAAACATTCAACGGTTAACATTGTAAGGCGTACAAGAAACCTGTTGTTCGGCTGCTCGTGCAAACTTAGTCCTTTAACCTACTTTTTTGGTACTGCATTGTGGCTTTTGTTAACTTCAGAATTGTTTAAGGTATCAATTTCAGATTAGCAGCCTTAGAAAGCACTTACAAATAGTGTATTCGAGCCTAAAAATATGTCGTTTTATGCGAAATTATGGAAAAAAAAATTAGGAAATAAAAACTGTTGATCTGTACTAACATTTTATTAGACCCGCTAGCTTCTGAGAACCAAAGAACTTTTTTTCCACGGCCTTACTTGTTATTTTTACTTACAAAAGATGTTTTTCTTTTGTTTTAGCTTCACCAGTCAAGGAGTCTTCTAAGGCTGGAATTCGGGATCTGTCCAAAAAATTGACCAATAGCAGCTCTCAAACGGAGGATGTTCATTTATTGTCCAAAAAGCAGACATCTGTTTCTTCAGCCCCACACCCATCGCAGCCGACTTTCCTGGACCGTGCGTACCATAAAATCTTCCGTGAAAGGAGGAGTGGGAAGGAGCGCCACGATAAAAAAGTGTCGAGGAACTCGTCTCCTTCTCCCGTGCACGAGGAAGAGGCAATTGCCGAGCTGGACTCGATCATCGAACACTTTAAAAAGAACACCCCTTCCTCTTCCAAAGGTAGCAAAGGTCGCAAGCGGAAAGAAAAAGAGACGGAGAAGAACGGGGGCACGTGGCCCCGGTACCGCTCCGCCCCGGCCAATTATGTGGAACAGTGCAGGGACACTATGATGAACAGTCACCGGAAAAAGGAGCGGACATCGATCGCATCGCTGATGCATCCACCAAAATTTTGGCCTGCCGGAATGTACAGCAACAAAGCTCCAGATGACAGAGACCATGGAGTGATGGGCCGGTCACCACCGACAGACGCCTCTTCCTCCGACCCAGGTGGGCCAGTCTACAGTGTTCTGCAACACGGCCCCCAGTCGTCGGAGGCGTCAGTCATGCATGCTCTCAAGACCGGTCCTTTTTTATCTAACGGCAAGTCGCCCTTCTATCCACCGTCACCGGGCAACTTGCCGTCAACTGTGGACGGTAAGGCGACCGAATCTAGTTCACGACACTACTCTCCTGTTTCTAGTCTTGATTCCCCGCTGGACTATTCGGTTGTGTCAGCCGACAAAACTGTGCTCGAATACTATCGCAACAAGGGCAAAACGCGGCCTAAGTCCGCTCACTACCCACAAAGCGACAGCGAGAGCTTTAGCGCGACTGATAGCCCAACATCTGTCAAGCCATCCAGCTTGGATATCTTGTCACCCTACTCGAAACCACTCCACCTCAGCTCAAGCAGCATGAGTAGTGGACGTGGTGTCATGTCGCCCCACCTGAACGAACGTCCGCCGCAACATGTCCGTGCGAGTTCACAGTCAAATCCTCAGTCCTCTCTGCTTCGTTCACCTCCTAACGGCATGGCCTACTTTCCTGTGAGTGGCGGGCGTGTTCACCATTCTCACACCTCCCACACACATCCTCACAACACCATTTCATGCACGTCGCCAACGTCTTCGTCGCCTCGTTACTCCTCTCCTCCGACTGTGGCGTACACCTCTCGGAGTGGCGAGTCTCTTCTGTCGTCATCCATTCCGGAAACGTCTCCTGTCTCCGATCCCCGTCTCTACCCTCGCCTCGAGGGCAGGTACAGCCACAACCCCTCAACGAGCTCCTCCCCATACAGTTTCAGCCACTCTCCTTCCCAGAGTATTGAGCTGCAGCATTACCACCCAGCACCTGGAGCTAAAAGACTTGTTCCGAAACACACTCATGCTCCGTATCGGGAGGAACTGAGTGGCTATGGCAGCTACGACGGACCATCCACTTTCCCTAAACGCGCTAACCAACAACGCATCCGCATTCCTTCGAACCAGAGTGTCACCTCAACAAAGTCATCTGCTGGAAAAGTTTCAACCAGTTCCATTGAAAAGGGTAAGTGGCTAACAATGTTCTACGCTGTTTGTGCGATAGCAATGGGTTTATCAAGTGTTCCTACATTGTTTTAAACTTTTAATCCTTAAATTTGTTTACCTCCAACCCCCAGCCAAGGAAACTTACCGGAGTGGATTATTGTATTTTTTTAATGTCAAAAGCTACTGCCTTAAAAGATCAAAGACAATTTCCACCTCACAATATGCACAATTTCAAGCTTTAACGATATTCCGTCACTTCAATATCGTGTGAATTTTCGATAGTTTTCTACTGCAGATGTTAATCACAGCCGACTATCTTCTTCAGGCAACGTACTGCACCACTATTCTACCTCGTCAATCATTGCAAGTGTCATTTAAATCTAGCGGTTGGCCACGGCCCACGAGTAGAATTGTGGTGTAGTACGTTGCTTGAAGAAGATAGTCGACTGTTATAACATCTGCAGTAGAGGACTATCAAAAATTAGCAAGGTATTGATTGAAGTGGGGAAATATCTTGAAACTTGAAATTGTGCGTTTTGTGAAGTTGTAATATTGTATTTTAGTGATTGTTACGTGTTTTATGTAAGAATCTGTTCCGTGCGTTGGGGTGGTACGATACAACAATTTTTTCATTTTAAACTCTTACTTAAATCGCTTTTAGATACAAACCTGATAACGATTTTATCCTGATAACGATTTAAAAATTATCGAGATAATTGATAATATCTCGATAAAACAAATTTTGAAGCTAGAATAACCACTATAGACTATTTTTATTAATTAAGAAAAGAACCTAGGCTGAAAATGTTTGTCTACATATTTACAAATAAAATGAAATAAGCTTAGAAAAAAGAGATTCGTAGTTCATAGGTTCATCGCTCAAATCACAAGCGGACGATGCTTCAAACTCAATGTACCACACCAGTAATTTGACATCTTTATAAAGCTCGTCAATTTTCTTGATAATTCAATACGTCAAAAAAGTATGTTAAGTAATAGACGAAAATTTGTAGTGCGTTTTTATCAAATTATGGATAATTGTGCCACTCCTTGTGAAGTGCAACCTTATGGAATGGAGTGTATGACTTTTGGATTCAGTTTTGTATCCAGAAGCGATTTAAGTATGAGTTTAAAATGAAAAAAATAAATAAATATATCAGATTATTGGCAAGGGAGATTAATGGTCGCCAAAGTCCATTTGTTGGCTATTCAGTTTTATTAACCACCATGCAATTTAGCGAATGCAGTAAGACATGTTTAAAAAAAAAAATTAAAAAATCACTTCTTGTACACTAATTTCAGCCTGAAGCAGAGCATTAACCAAACTCCATTCTTTTTTTTTTTGTAAAAACCATTAATTCGGCCATTTTACTTTGGTTATCGACTCACTGTACTTACACGCGAAATACACAAACCAAAATAGCCCAAGTATGCCTCACAAACTAATGAATTTTTGGTAACCAGTATGAGTTGGCTTCATCAGGCTAAAGTCAGGAATTGCACTCTCTTCCACCATCACTCCTACGCAATTTCGAGTCCACTGCATTTAAACTTCCCTACCACATCACAGTTGGGTTCCCTCCACATCACAGCTCTCATTCAATGTTGGGTTTGGAAGGAATTTTAGCTAGCTGTTTTCAAGCTTGCCACTCAGTTCAGAAGTCGCAATCTTCCCAATCTGCTTGTATGCAGACTCGTGCACATTATCAGCAGTCTTGATTTTTTCATGTCAGTGCTGAATAGCGTTAGCCTCCAACCCACGGAAGTGTGCTTCTTTGCTCGAATCAGATTTCAGCATGAACTTTGTTTGCTCCCAGCCCACAAGATGTTTGCTTCTTACAATGTAAGGCAGCAGTGCGCTTCTTCTCCCCATCTATGATGATATGTGCATGCTTCTTGACTCGGGACGTGAATTCGCCATTTTGACACGCCGACATAACCTTGCTGACCGCCTTTCAGGGAATCCAACAGACAGTCCCCGCGATGAGGGTGCCTTTTCCACCATTCTTGCCGCAACCTGTGCTGCTTTTCCACAATGCCTTCTTCCTCCTCTGGCTCAGTTTCCACTCCTCCTAGTGCATCCTTGGCCATTTCTTTCAGTCTCACCTTCGCTCCGGTGTGAAACCTGTGACCCCGTTTGTGTCAGACGAACCATGGATTAGCCATTGACCCATGTTCAATTCAATCATGGAATGCTGGAGAATGAACTCGACTTTTACCCGCAGCTTCTATCGTATTTCTCCTTTCCTACAGATCTTGCTACCAAGCATTTTTCCATATTCATGGGGTTTCAAAAATGACTTCCTGTCCCAACTTTCACCAGCACGATCTTGACCTTCTAACTACCCCCAGGTCGGTAAGTCACCACCTCACCTGGGAAACGAACCACCTGCGCCCCTGCTGCCTCCTTTCTACCGAAAGGGTTCTTACTGGCTTTCGTTTTTTTGATCGCCTCTGTCGTGGCTCTCGCTGGATATCCTGGTCTGAGGAACTTCTCCTTCCCCTCTCTAACTCTCATCACTCGTCCTCAGATCCACAGCATGTTGCTCTTTATGACTTCCAGGAGCTGAGCCTTCGGATGTTCCAACCAAAATTCAATGCCACGTTTCGTCTGAGTTCGCTTGACGAACAGCTTCCACATCAGCGTTCCGTGGGCTCCTCCACTGACCATCGTGTTGAAGATTAGAATTTGTCTGTTATGCCCTTCCTCCGCCGTGAACTTCAAGTCGGATGTCCAAGTATTCAAGGTCTTCTCCACCTCGGCAAGTACTTCTTTCCCTGCTCTAAAGGTATTGACCACATACCTGGCCCTGATTTTAAGGGTAGGATGGGTGTGGACGTCGTGTTCATCCAGCTAAAATCATCTTACTGGGACTGGATGAACACGTAGTTCTCACCCACCCTACCTTTAAGATCCGGGTTAGGTATGTGGTCGATACCTTTATAGCAGGGAAAGAATAAGTACTCAGTGAGGTGGAGAAGACCTTGAATTCTTGGACACCCGACTTGAATTTCACGGCAACGGAAGAGCATGATAGACAAATCTCTTTCATAGACACGATGGTCAGTAGAGGAGCCGAAGTGAAGCTTAAGTAGAAGCCGTTCATCAAGCTAACATGGATGGAACGTTACGTCGAGTTTTGGTCGAGGCATCCGAATTCCCAGCTCCTGGTGGATATGATGGGGTTCGGAGGATGAGTGATGAGAGTTAGTGAGGGGATGGAGTGGTTTGGCAAGGCGAAAGTAAACTTTCTCAGACTAGGATATCCAGCCAGAGCCACGAATGGGGCAATCAAAAAAGTGAAAGCTTGGAAGAACCCCCTCAGTAGAAAGGAGGCAGCAGGGGTGCAGGTGGATCGTCCCCCAGCTAAGGTGGTGACTTACCTGCCCGAGGACAGTGAGAAGGTCAAGAGCACGCTGGCAAAAGTGGGTATCGGATGTCATTTTCGAAACACCATGAACGTGCGATAAATGCGTGGTGACAAGATCCTGGAGGGAAGGAGAACCACTATGGAAGCTGCGGGTGAAAGTCGAGGCCATTCTCCAGCATTCCACGGTGAAGTTGCGCCCCAGCCGCAAGCTAAACCCATGGTTTTTCCGAAACAGACTTGTCACAGGTATCAACCCGAGAGAAGATCAGACTGGAAGACGGGGCCAGGGATGAGGTAGGAGGGGTGGAAACCAAGCCAAAGGAATTGAGAAAATAAACAAGGGTTGTGGCAAGAATGAAGGTACCCTCCACTGCAGATAACGTATATTGGGACTCCCTACAAGGCTAGTCTGTAAGGTTATAAGACTGTGGGCAAGTCAAAACAGCAAATCATCTTCCGAGTCAGGAGCACGCACAGGCCACCATGGCTGGAGACAAGAAGAAAAGTGTTGCTTTACATTGTAAGACGACCAAACACCTTGTAAACTAGTAGCAAACGAAAATCATGCTGAAATTAGACTCGAGCAAGGGAGTACACCTCCGTGCGTTGGTGGCCGTAGCTATTCAGCACTGCCAGGAAATATCAATACCAGTCATGAATGTGCAGGAGTCTGCATACAAACAAATTGTGACTCCTTAACTGAGTGGCAAGCTTGAAAACAAGCTGACTAAAAATTCCTCCCGAACCCAACAATGAATGAGAGCAGCACTGGCAGCGATCTAGATAGCTGACTTGGAACCAAGGCCAACTGTGATGAGGAGGGAAGTTCGAATGTAGTGGACTCGAAGTTTCGTTGGAGTGGTGGTGGAAGAGAGTGCAAATCTCCTGACTTTAGCCTAATGAAGACAACTCGTAATGGTTGTCGAAAATTCACTAGTTTGTGAAGCTTAACTTGGACTATTTTGGTTTGCGTATTTTGCCTGTAAGTACTGTTACTCTTTTCTTTCCACCCTTGCTATATACTCAAGCACCCCCCCCCCCCCCCATCTAAGCCATATGATTATGATGGTGGATGCACCCACCCACCTAGTATTGAAAGTCAAGGTCGTTGGACACTGATGTTTGGGCAAAGTAATCCTCATTTGGGAAACGTTAACGAAAAACTCCATATCAAATAATTTATATTCATTCAGAAACATTATCTATTTTGCAATAATAGTTATAACTCCCCAATTATTTGCCACTACCGCTGTATCCAATTTGTTAAGCAGCTGTAAACTGAACTTCCCATTTTGGTGACCTAATAGAAATGCTTCCGTTAACCCTAAGGTCTCGTCAGGTTTTAGTATCTCACTCACCAGAAAAGTAGCAAGACACAAAATATCACCATCTACACAAAAAATGTGACTGATTAAACGTTTTTAGTTTTTAAATAACAACCAGAAATTGTTTAAATTATGTAAGAAACATATTGTTACGGTTGAACCAACATTTCAAAGCATGCCAATCCATTGGCCGATCTCAGATGAAAATAACAAAATGTGTGTGAGAATTTTAGGCAATTGCTACTTTTTTTATTTTATTTTTTAAGTTTATAGTGTAACTGTTTGTTTTACCTATGAGTAAGTATGTTTTGGCAGTGTAAAGTGTGACCCTTGTTGTTTTTTTTTTATAGTAAAACGTTTATTATTAGATAGCCGTTATTTTTTTTAAGCCTTAGTTTGTCGCCTTACAGAATATTGCTCACGTTTTTCGGTTAACCAAATGTTTAATTACATCTTTAAAACATTTTACAAACTATATGGGAAATGCTAGATCTAAAACACTGGAAAACCATCAGAGAACAAGCACTCTGGACTCGCTTTAGCCACATTTGTTCTTAATAAAGTTACAGAATTGTGGGAAGGTGGATTTCATTAACCGCGCCCACATTGACTAGTGTCCCTTTAATGTAGGACTACATAACAAAAAAAAACTTGAAATTTAATTTTACCTTGCCATTCACCAAACTGTTGTTTCCTTAAGCTAACTAGCTGACAGCCACCTTCTGTGAGGATAAAATTGTTAAAATAACTGATTTTTTTTTCAATATAAGTACCTTTGGTTGAAATGAGGATTAAAATAATTTTTTACCCTTTTAAAACTTACGAGATATTTTTTCATGCCCCAAAATAGGTGTCTAAATGTTTGTAACGACGGTTGTTAAAACACATAACTTGGATGGAAATCGAATTACTATGGTTAAATTTACTTAAACAGCTGTTGAAATAAAAAAAAATAGCTTATTTTTTCATCAAACAGTAGACCGTTATATATCCACCACAGTAGAAAAAATGCTCAAATTCAAAGGAAAACAGAATACTAACTGTATTGTGAAAATTTTCGACAGGCATATTGACTCATGATATAATTAAGTCCTCCTGTCTTCATCAGGCAAAACTTCAAAAGCTGCTTACTATAAACTAACATAGCGGCCTTGTCCTGGCGCACTAAGTTGTCGGAATGATTTAAATTCATGCGCATGACGCACTGTTGCTTCCCTTATTTACAAGGTCACTCCTTGCTTTTGCCTGTTGACGACAAGAGGACTTAATTACATCATGAGTCGATATAACATTTTCACAATATATTTAGTATTCTGTTTTCCTTTGAATTTGAGCGTTTTTTGTACTGTTATAATTTTGACTGTGTACGATGGTAAATTATTATATGTCGTGAATTGCAGCTTAACCTTTTTACAACAGTAATGTCAAGCTGAGCATAATTAAAATGTTGCATTGCTGTGCCATCTAATGCTGTCAATAAATCCATAATGAACAATGGATGCCTATTGCCTAATAAATCATGGATCGTAAAGCCATGTGATCCATTGCCAGATTGGTTATACCAGTGATGTCCGTGTAATTCACGCCAACTTGTTGGCAATTTGTACTTTACTTGTTGGCATGAACTTGAGATTGTTTTATAATACTTGCCATCTCTGTATTTTAGCTTTTATTTTTAGGAATTTTAGTAAATATTCAGGCTGATCCTCTCCTCGCTGCGCTAATACTGACCGGTTTAAGTGTCATCTAAGATCTTTTTTAAGACTTAAATAAACCCATACGATATACATTTAAAAAGGCAGTAATATGACGGCCCCCGAAGCCGTGGAGCTTTTATGTTGAGCTACAACTGACAAAACACATTGGAAAAAGGGACCAAGTTTTTTTAAACATTTAAAAATTAGTGAACTGCATTCGGCGTGCCAAACAACTTTTTTAAATATACGGCAACGGAGACATTTATTTTATTCCGTCTGTTGTAGCTCAATGTTTGGGTTGGGTGGTTGATTCTGTAAGCAATAAGGTGAAATTTAAGTCCAAAGGGCAAAAGAAATAGGGCAAATTAGTCATCTACGCATCTATGGCATCTACAGAATCGGCTGATCGTGTTAAAAATTTCAATTTAATCTGTCTTTACAGCGATGGTAATGGTTTTACTTAATTTCTTTGTTTTTTAAAATTAAATTCTACAACAAGTTTATTTCTGTTATACAGTTTCTTTTTTTTGTTTCTGATTAAGCTTTACTGACGCAACATGTCAAATGTTGCAAAGTATAGCTATTATGTCTGTAAAATAGCAACCATGCATCGAAATCAGTTTAAGTAGGCAGGAAACTCCTAAATAGTTTTACATTTATTGTAAATAAGCTAAGGAAAAGTTCTAGTTGGCTTCTCTTATGTTTGTGATCGAAAATACTATTGATTTTTTTCTTTTCACAGCAGACATACTCAAGTTTTGTAAATTTAGTACGGGATATGTTTGATGAATTAACATTTTTGTGACCTTTACTTTAAGGGAACGAATTTTTTGCAGCTTCTGCCTCTGAACGTGGCAGTCCAATGCCAGCCTTTCTTGTGGAAGTTGTGAATCCAGGCACTGGAGCAGTTACGTCTTCGATGCCTGACTTCAGAAACAAGAAGTTAGTCTTTAACATGTTCTTAGACACTGGTTTGTTTCCATGGATAGACCAAAACATGGGCTAATTTGTTACTTTGCTTTTTATTGTCAACTTAGGGTGGCCCCTGGTGCTCTTCGGAGCATTTGCATTCAGAAGAGTGCGGAGCCTTTGGGTATTCAGATCGACTGCGGTTCTCGCGGTGGTATATTTGTTTCCTCTGTTAGCGAGAACAGTCTGGCATCACAAGCTGGCCTGCAAATAGGGGACCAGTTATTGGAGGTAAGCGTGAGTAATTTACGAGTTTAAGATTAGATGAACCTTCTTTATACAAACATGCCAGAGAGAGAATATTTAGTTCAGTAGGTCACACTTAAAAGTGCCATGGTTTTACTCGTGATCTTCTTATCACTCCGTGTCCCAAAAAATTACTTTGTACTAGCTGATCCCGGCGTAACATAGGCCGTTCTAGCACCCCCCCCCCTTTCCGCTGTTCACTTCCTCCACTCCCTCTCCTGCCAGCCCACTCATTACGCTGTTCGATATTATCCTCCTGTACCATAGGCCGTTCATACGCTGTTCTAGCAAACAGCCCCGGCCACCTGGTAATTCCTAGGATCTTTTGCACGTCACAGTCAACACGAGGACGAATCATTACATGGCCCTTCTCTTCCCAAAAGTTACTGACTACCATTTACCTTTCATTCATTGGTACATTGCACCTACATTGATGCCAAGTTACAAATATAAATTCTTATTATAAAATAACAATGACTTATTATTTTGTAGGTGTGTGGTATCAACATGCGCAGTGCGACATATCTTTTGGCTGCCAATGTCCTCCGACAATGCGGAGACAGCATCACAATGTTGGTTCAATACAGTCCAGACAGTAAGTAAAACATTTCATATTCGAATCGTCAGTTATCAGTTATAAAAATGTAAATTGTCTACTGTTAACAATATTGCAGGTAGTGGTTGTGGTAAGTTCCCTCTGACTCTTAAATTATGGCACAGTATGCTGTCGCGTGTCACATTTGCCGTAATTTTACGTGTATAACCTGCCTCCCAGATAACCCACACCACTAAAAAATAAGGCAGTTGTGTAAAAAAAAAAACTTTCATATAGGCCGCACCCCCGTATAACCCACGGGTGATCTATAAGGTTTAATGAAGTTTCAACGATCGCTCTACTGCGTACCGTAGGCTTAATGCCAGGCTGTTGGCCTTCCAACACATTTTTTATCTTGTTATCCAAGGTAACCCAGTTTGTGCCCTGTTAATTTTGTGCCTTTTTTTTGTCTTTTCAGAATTTAAGGAGGCTATTGGCAGTAGTACGTCGAGCAGCAGCAGTACGGGCAGCAGCACTCCTAGCGACGGTTCTCCAGCCCCGACACCCACACCTTCCAGCTCACCCAAAACGCCCCACAAGCAGTCTAAAGTGGTTGACCTGACAGATAGCTTGCCACCGTCGGCCACTTCAACATTGACACGACCGACCAATTCAGCAGGGTTAGTCACGTTAATGCATTTTTATTTTATTTTTTTTAATAATTGTAACCTTATATGTCAACACTGTATGTTCCAAACACGAAGGCGTCAAACTCAAGATTTGTATGAACAAGTTTCATTTGTAAGTGGGTCAGTTAGCCCTTTCAATCTTGATGAAGCGACCATGCCCCTAACAACTTAACTGTGCCTTGTTGCCACTTTGGCTATTTTCCCTTTCTGTGTAGGTATATGTCAGGGTGTGGAAGGGATCAACAACACATTACCAAATTACTGCATCATCCGTTTTTTTTTTAAAGCTTAGTGTACGTTTGTTCGTGATGGAATTCAATCTTGTATCCCTTTTGACTCGGAGACCAAGCGCTTAACAACTTGGAAGGAAGTTTGCTCAATGACTTGATTGTTCTTTTGTGTAGGTGTAGTGTAAATCATGGTGTGGAAAGTTTAAGACATTGGCCCAATTTGCTTTGCAGGACAAGTATCACTGACGAACAGTCTGGTAACAGTGGAGCAATGCACGAACCTAGGCGTGTCTTCTTAAAGAAGAGTACTTCCAACCTTGGTGTCAGCCTCCTTGGAGGCAACGCCGTCGGCATATTTGTCCACGCCGTTCAGCCAGATTCACCCGCCAGCGGTTCCAACGGACTGCGGTGTGGCGATCAAATCCTGGAGGTAAGTTGCTACAGCAAGCAGGCTTATATGTGTAATGACTAATGAGCGTGAGGATCTTCGTCAAATTACAGTAGCAATAAGAGGTCATGATGTGTCTACTTATCAAGATTAGAAATTATGAAAAGGCGAAAATTAAAATTCAATAAAGTTTAAACATTGAATTGTTGGATTAAAAATAGGGCTTGTTTAGGTTGTGGGAATGTGGAGGAACTCAAAAGTCTTCTTTTAAATAATCAGTAGTAAGAGCCCTAAAGCTTTTGTTGATAATACTGCTATGGTTTTCAAACGAAGCCATTCCTGTAACCTGACATTAAAACTAGCGAATGTTGATAATTTTGTAATTATATTCCGAGCGCGTAACTCAGATTAATTTGCATGAGTTATAGGCTGAGTGCGAAAACGTTTTTAACCACATTATAGACAAAAGCTAGATGGCTGTTTTATTGGAGTATGTCCCAATTCAAAATAAATAATAAAATGGTACGCTAATACTCGCATTGGCTTGGTTTTGGCAGTGCTGTGGGACACGATCTCGTTTCGGGGGGGGGGGGGGGGGTCGCGGTCACCACCAATAATTACTCGCTGGTCAGCTTGTGTGGTTTTTTTTTTCTTTTGATTTTTGCATCGGCGCTGGAATAAACTCTTGGGTCAGTTTATTTCATTCTTTGAGTGCCTCCAGTTAGTGCTTTTCTTCGGACTGTGTGAAAAGTGACTCCCTTCAGTTAACACTTGACTTGATTTCCACAACCTCTTGCCCTCCCGTCACACGTTTTATGACCCTTTGTATGAAATTTATGGTATCTATGGTATCTATCGATGGTATCTGTGACATCTATGTGCCTGTCTTCTGCATAACAGTGGTGAGAAGTTCCCCATATTTCCAGCTCAGCATTTATATTTGGCTGTGGTGTATACCAGCCTTTCATTGCGTGATCTTCACACTTTATTCCTTCAGACATCGTCACTTATGTATGTTTCTGTGCTACTCGTGTTTTCTGTGGCTTGTGCTAGCGTGTGCCGTTAGTTTATAATGAAGAATAATATTAATAATGGTACTAGCCTACTTTCAGTGCTTCATCAGGTGCGTTGTTTCGGTGCTACTTGTGTTTTGTGTGGCCTCTTAGGCTTGTGCTTGTGTGTGCCGGTAGGACACTAATAATAATATTGTTACCTGCCTACTTGTAATGATTCATTATGTGCGTCCTGGCGCAAGTACACGTATCAGTAAGAGATGTTGCTGCGCTGTGTTGGCTTCTTTAAGCATTCTGCGGAAGCAAATGTCAGTGTACTGGTTACTGTTTCGCTGTCATTCTAGTGCAGACATTCTCAGTTCTTAGTGTGTGCCCTTGTATTGTTTCAGCAAGCTCATTCAGTTGGCTTTAGGTACTGACACCTTACGTTACCTTCCCAAAAGGGAAAGAATTTCTAATCTATTTATTTTGGGGGCCCTCAGTTACTCCTCACTTTGGATCTTTTGTCCATTACTCCCGCATCAGGAACTGGACTTTGCCGGCCTCCAAAACACGCACTTAGATGGGCCACACTGGCTGCAGGTGCCGTCCAGGACAACAGTTCTTCGTTGCACCCTGCGGTCCAGCTTGGGTGTCCATCTGAGACGTGCTGTTAAGCTAGGTAGTTTCTCAGAGGCGCCCCCATAGTTGCCAAAGTTTTTGTGTATTGTTGTTTTTTATGGCATTAAAAGAAATTACTTCTCCTGTTGAATCGTGTCCCATATCACTGCATAAAACTACGTTCTTCATGTGGATTAATATTTATAACATAACACTTCGTCTTATTGGCTAACAACTCTTGTCAGTTCAAAAAATTGTTTTTACTCCTCAACGAGAAGTCATCTTACGTAAGGTAAGGCTGCGTCGGCAGCTTCCTCTGGTTTACGCCTAATGCGCCACACTAATCGCCGGCTGCTAAAATCTGCCAAAAGAGAAATCTGTAGGGCTGTAAAAATACGATTAATTAGCCAAATGTTTACCGTCAGGTGAAAAAAAAGGGATGAACGATTAAC
>JAHWFP010181445.1:94319-108948 GCA_023313725.1 Lithobius niger | reverse complement strand
CCTCTTGGCTGCCCTCCCTCCCGTCCTCCCCCGCCAATTTTTTTTTTGTTTTTCTGAGCTTATCACCTTTCGGGTCCAATGCCATTTTTATTATTCCGTCCGAAAACTCACTTCGCATGACGTCACTTGAGGCTGGGCCCCCAATGCATTCAAGGGTTAGTGATGCTGAAGGAGTTTCAGAACGGATGTTCAAATGGAGAAGTTTATGCAAGGAAAAAAGGTAGAGACGTAGAAGTTCATGACGTCATTCATTGCAGGCAGGAAAAAAGGGATTCCTGGCTTTCGAACGCAACCAAGAAAGTAGCTGATTTTACTGGAACATGGATGTCGTGTATTAAACTTAGTTCTATAGGTTTGTAAACTGCTGCAGCTTGGAAAATGATGATTAGGTGTAAAACGTAATTAATGCCAGCAAAATGAATCTCTTATTCTTAGCTTTACAGTAACCTTGCGTACATTGTAAATCAGACAACATCTGGAAGGTCAAAGCGGTCAACGATAGCTTAAGAGATTAGATATGGAATGCGTTCCTTTTCAAGTGTGGATTTGCTGTGTGAAAGGCAGTGTTCATATTGCTTTCAGAAATTGGTTTCAAAAATAAAATTTATCAATATTTTAAAGGAGGTTTGGTTTGCATTAAACGAAAATTACTAAACGTTTAATTGTCAGGAAGACGATTACTGTTTAAATGATTAATCGGCACTGCCCTAGAATCTGTGTGTATGCATGTTTTAAATTTGAACCGTTTGCGAATAATTACGCAGAGAAAGAATTTTCTTAAAGAGAATGCGTAAAAATTGAAATGATTTATGTTAATATATTGCTGAAGAAAAATTATAAGGTAATTGGTTCCAAGCTTACTACTTCTCTTTCCTTTCACATTTTCACAATAGTTCAGTCTTCCAAATGGAGAAAAGCTTCAGTTTCCCTATCCGGTCCTTAGTGAAATAACCATTACTGGAATTACTTTGAAACTCTTCAATATCGATCGTCCATTGTTCAAACTCATTTTTGCACACTTTCAAAATGAAGATCTCACTAATACCTGGCAAATTTTCAACAGAAGCACTTCTGTCTTCATCAGTCCTCAGTAGTGAGGTGACTCATTACACAATACGGGTTTGTCAGCAGCAGCAGCATATGTGCTGTGTGAGTTTTGAACTTGATTTTGTTTGGTTGAACAATTAAAAAATATTAAAGGTAACCTCTAAACAATCTGAACTGTGTAAACTCTTATTAGCAGAATGCCTTTTTTTGAAAAATAAAAAAGAAATTCTAGTTTTCAGACAAGACTAAGGTATCAAGCTTGTACGATTTCAGTTTTAAACAAAATTTGGTTTAAAATTGACATGTAATCCTTGTGCATACTCCCAAAATGCCAAACAAATAATAGTGGTATTGCTTTGTTTTGCATGTCATTTTATTTTAGTTATATGAACTATTTGGTTATCCGAACACTCCTCAGCTCCTGTGAGTTTAGATTATTGCAATTCTAGCAGTTAATCTCTGTTTTATTTTATGTAAGCTCACTGTTTTTTTGATTTGTTAAACTTATTGTCCTATTTTGGTTTTGCAGTATAACGGTGCGGACTTAAGATCAGCCACGGCGGAACAAGCGGCATCGGAGCTCGCTAAACCAGCTGACACAGTGTCGATTCTTGCCCAATACAACTACAATCGTGAGTACTAACATTATTCTTTAGATCTTAAGACAATCCCAAAAAATATAAAAATAACCTTAAAAATTCTATACCAGCTAGATCTCAGGAAATGATTAATGGGTCAATTCAGCAATTTTTTTTTTTTTTTGCCCTATCGTTTCTTTGTTTTAATTTACACTGTAGAGTTTTTAAAACCCCCAAAAAAAGGACTTTATTTTTGCCCGTTGTAATGTCAACGTGTGTTCTTTTGGAAGATAAATTTGAAATAAATGGCTACAAATTTAATTGGTGGCCATTGAATGTGAAGAAGTGGAACGGCAGATGATTGAGAGCCATCTGATGGCAGGAAGATTGCATAAAATGGCAAAAATGTGGGGAAAAAACCTAAATAAATAGATAAAATCGGACATGCAATGGATCTCAACCATTCGTTTAGTGTTTCGGAGTGTGAAAATGTAGCAGAGAATTAATAATAGTGAAATTCATTCCGCAATTATTGTTGCACCGTTACTTCAAGTAATGTTTAGTGTGGATTTTTGAAAAGCCTTTCATTAACAAACACAAACGTTGATGATTTTGAGCACAAAACGTAACCTGAACTGACCATGCAACAATTTTAGATAGAATTATCACCACGGGAAGGTAAAAGCAAAATGAGGGATAGTGAACATTTGCCGAAGTTGCTCTTTAATGAATGGGTGTAGTAAAGTCAACGCCAAAAATCGTAGACATGAACTCTGCAGTTGACACATTAGTGTGAGACTTATTGCATTTGGCTTCAGTGTATTGATTTATTTACTATTTCTGAATGTCGTTCTTATAAAAAATGTATAAATCACCTCTATTGTTGCAGGTTATCTGGAGATTCAAGGCCAAGCGGGCGACTCGTTCTACATTCGAGCGATGTTTGACCGAACGGCCGAGTCTCCGGACGAACTGAGTTTCCGCAAGGATGCCATCCTTTATGTGGATAACACTATGCTGAATGGCGTTTCAGGAGTGTGGCGAGCTTGGCTTGTCAACGAGGACGGACAAAAACGTCAATGTGGAGTCATTCCTAGCAAATACAAGTGAGTCAAAAACATTTTTCGCCTTTCAGCAACTTCGAAGCAAATTGCATTCTTAGGGTCGGCCCTACTTGATTATTCAGCAATCAGTAATAACCGTAATCAATAATGCACACAGGCATACACAAGTGGGTTCATTTTTTTTCCCCCAAAGGCTACTATCTCCTTAGCGAGAGTGTAAGTGTTTCACCCATTTAAATCCCTTAGCAGAATCAGTGTTTGCGGATTGTGGGAGGCTGTTGCGGACAAATTTTGCCCAAATTTCCCCAATTACTTCAATTTTTGACCGGTTTCGACGCAATACACCATTTTGATCGTCTTGAGTCAAATAAACCTATGGCAAGTAAAATAAAGCAATGGGGAGTTATTCAGTGAAAATCAATAAACATGTTGGTAACCACTTGATAAAACTGATTGATTGCGGAAATTTAGTTCGACACAATGTTCTTAGTGTTGTGGACAATGGCAGAAAATTCACTAGGAGGTTAAGTGGTTGAAGACAACCAATGATGGGGATTCGGGGAACTTGGAATTTTTTTTTAGTGTGTTGTTTTAAAAGTTTGTGCATCGGGACAAATATTAAACACTTAGTAAGTTTACTTTACTTTTTCGGTTAGCAGCCTAACCCTTACCAGTTCTGTAAATCTTCTTCAGCTACTTCAAGAGCCTTACCTTTAGATAACTTAATGCATATGCACGGAGGACATCAAACTTTTCAGGGTTAGGCGTGGATGAACATATGACATTGTCATCATCTGATTCTTGCTAGGTGCTTGTCAGGTTGATTAATTGAAAATTAACTCTTTACTTTTTCAGAGTTGATGAGGAGCTGTTGCTAAAGCGCAGCCTCGGCGACCTTGACTCAGATTCTGGCTCTCGGCGAGGTTCCACATCTGCTCGTCGGAGCTTCTTCCGCCGAAAGAAGCACCAGCGCAGCAACTCCAGGGACAGCAAAGAGTTAGCCTCATTCTCCGACGTCTCCATCAACAGCTATAGTGACTCCGGAACCCTCGCCGAGGATCCAAGTGTAGCCACGTACCAGCGAGTTGAGAGATTAGATTGTAAGCATTGGAAAACTGTTCAATTTTGTGCTGTATTGTTTTGTGTGACGTCACAGTAGTGGTTATTTCACATGATTTCAAACTCATTGTGAAATTAACTTCACACTAAGTGAAAAACTATCAAGTTTTTTTTATTTAATAAAGCTATATTGAGCCTGAGCAACTGACCTGAGACTCTGCAATCAGAGTATGATAAATAATGCGCAGTGTAACAAGCAACTGGGTTAAATTAACCAAGCCAAGCTATGGCATTCCTGAATATGCCATATATTTCATAAGCAAATAGACCTTTGACCCAAGAACTAATCGGAAGGAGTAGCCATTCATTTGGTTCTGTGGCAAATGCGAACGTGGCCAGAGCAGGCACCTAAAAATCCGTAGATTAGAGCAGAATGATCCTGGCCAGAGAGGACACGTTCCCATCGTATTTAAGGTGTCATGGTAATAGCGCACGCTCGGAATTTCATTCTTGTATGTTCCTGTAGTGAGTTTTCAGCTGTACTGTGTAGGATGTGTATATTTCCCGCGCAAAGTCCTTTCTGCTACTGTTCTGATTGCATGCTGCCAAAGTTTCATTCTTCATATATTCCGGGACTCGTTTCCCGCAGTTCTGATTGGGGAGCCTTTAGAATGTTTGTCATGCTCACGCGATTGATGTGCATACCCCTTCCATACCCCCACCCTCAAAAAAGTTCAGATGAGGGCTGCTACAGATGCCAGAAGATTTTTACCTGTTCCTCCCTTGAAAGGGAAAGGAAAGCATCTACTCTGCCCATGCTACAGCTGTCAGGCGTCCACTCTAACCACGTCATCTATGGCCACGTAACCTTTAATTTACCATAATTTCACGGCTACAACCCGGCCTCTCAGATAACCCGCACCATTAAAAAATGAGCCTTTAGTGTAAATTTCGGTATAACCCACACTTTGAACAACCTCGCTAGTAAATAAACTGTGGTTTTTGGCCTTCCAACAATATTTATTATGTGGTAAACGACGGTGAAATAAATGCAATTTTGATTTCTAGCACTGCAAGTCTTTATGTAGGATGATTGTAGGTGTGGGCAGTAAATTTAGCAGATTGATCGATTGGTCAGCGTATCCCCCCCCAAAAAAACCATTATTGAACAGTCGTGCTATTTGTAGTTGTTATAGGTTGGGACTCCAGCACAGAAAAAAAAACTTTGGGTTCAGGCAAATTTCTGTATTAGAAACTTAGAACTTAGAACTATGAACACAATAAAAAATTTTACTCATATGGAGAAATGGCATGAAGTTTATTGCAAACTTCCCATGGTGGAGAAATAAAGGTCAGTGGTGTTTGCGTGTTGATCTCCAAGATGGCGGCATGTCAGGCTGCGGTTGTGAATTTGCGTGTATTGTAATCATGTATATCGAGCGTTTTTGTAAGTATTGTGGGTTTTTTTAGGCTGTCAGGTGCGAGTGTTTGTGGTTTTTAGTATATATCATTGGTTTTATTTTGTAGGTGAGCAAGAAAGTTACATACTTTCGAAAATTAAAATTGTTGTGCCATGATGAATTTGTGGAGTCCTAACTGCGTCCAGGAGCAGCCTACTTTTACCATTTCTCTCAAGCTCCACAAAATAATCTGTTTTTGATTCTGTATTTTCCTTTTTTGTGGACCGTCCTGTACATTACGCTTAAAGTAATTAATTCCCAGAGAAACAAACATATGCCGTTCCGCTCTTTGAAATGAAGACTCTTTGGTAAAAGATTATTAAACCAAAAAATAAAATTATCAATTCATTCAAGTTTTTCATTTTTTTGTTTCCTTGCAGATTTAGTTCTTCGCCCGGTGCTTATAGTTGGACCTTTGATTGAGGTAGTTGTGGACAAGTTGGTCCAGGATTTCCCACACAAGTTCCAACGCTGTTTGCCAGAAATATTTCGCGGCTCGCAGCAGTTAATGGAAAAGGGAATTCAAGACCACATCTTCGTCGACTACCGGCGCCGAGGAAGTCATTTTGAGTGCATCACTGTGGCAGCAGTGAAAGAAATCTGTGATAAAGTAAGTACCTTACTAAGTGCATTGATTCTAAATTGGAAACTGTACAGCAACTGGGATGTGTACAGTAAACTGACTGCAAGTCTCTGTCACGATCTTGTTCAAGAGTTTGAAAAAATTACGCTCAATCTCAAAACAAACAGAATACACTACCGTATTCCTCGAATTTTCGACAGTTCTTTTTAGTAGATGGAACACACATCAACTGTCTTCATCAGGTGTTTTACTTGCTTTCTAGTTGCTATGAAAATATCATATCCATTACCTTTTTTTAGCATTCGCCTTCTCAATGCTGTTTTAATTAGAGAACAATCGAAGATTTCTTTCCGGGCCACTACCCTCCGCGCAGGTTTCTGCGCAGCCTTCATCATATCAAAGCCTGAGCGGAGCGAACCGTCTTATCGTTTCTTCTGCACCCATTCACATGCTGTTTTCTGCTCCACCGATCCCGATCCTTCAGTCCTGATCCAATGCCTCGTGCTAAAGGAACACCGAGGGAACCACTGGTTTCCCCCGATCCTGTGTCACCAACTCCGATCCTCGAGCCTTTGGACCCAGAGGAAAGTGTTGTGCTTCTCGATCCCGTTGACAGCCCTGACCGATCCTCAGCACCGATGCATCTCTCCGCTGCACCGATCCCGCCTTGCAACACTACAGCTACTTCGCCAATCCCTTGTGGACAAGCCGTCCTGGATCGGGAATCAGGGTCTCTCTCTCCCAAGAACTGCTAAGAGTAAAAAATCTTTACTCTCAACTCAGGCTTCAAACAAAGGCTCGCAAACAAGCTGCTAGGGCAGCGATCTCACCCTCCCTACAGTCACTAGATCTTTGTTCACAATCCTCCCAGCGATCCGTTCCTTCTCGAGCTGCGGCTCCACTTTCTCGAGAGCAAGTAAACTCTTATGGATTCGGCACTAAAGTCCTTCAAGCGTAAGGCTCCTTCTGATCCACCGCCTCCATCCGCATTCACTAGTTGCTGGGCTGCTTCAGCTTCCAAGAGATTCCGCTTCACCAATCCTGTTCCTGGTTCTTCTCAAGGACCTGGTCCAGCTCCGATCCCGATTCCGCCCCAGCCACCGCTACCATCCCTGGTTTACCACTCATCGGATGACGATAAGGATCGATCCTGCGGACATCCCTCTGCCAGACCTTCTAAAGACGGTAGAACTATTCTTCCAGATTGTTTCCTCTACAAACCTGCTCCCGATGCCCCTCGCTCCATCAAGAATACACAGGTTTCGGCTTCGGCCTTCGAGATCAACCAGCACATCAGCCTCCACTCTTGGGTCAATCAACTACGTTGTTAATTACGCTCCTCCGCACCGGTGGTCTGCTTCTTGGCAACTGTTCTCCTCTGGAACTAGACATCGACATTCCTCCTCCTCGACCCGGCAAAAAGGCTTCATTCTTCCGGTCCTCGGGTGAAGGCATGACGGACCCTCGCAACTTCGATACCAACCCGCAATCGGGAGTTCCTATCCGCTGAATCAAAAATGGATTTTGGCTCGGCATTGTTTCTTCCACGCCAAGCCACAGTCTCAGTATTTGTGCTCCGTTACACCGACCGTCTTATGCAACTTGGTCTTTGGGCCGCTTCACAAGCCGATGTTCTTAATACTGCGGCAAGTGCGTTGTGTGAACATCTAAACATGGATTCTCCTCCTGCAGACACCAAACAACTGGCGTTCCTCATCAATCAAGTTTTTCGTAAAGCATGCTTCGCAATGTACCACTGTATGAACTGGTTCACCAAGGCTTTGTTCAATTCTACGATCCTTCTATGAGAGATCGCTCTCAACACCTCTCCTAGTCTTCATGACTCTACTCGATCTACTCTTCGCAACCTTCCAATCCATGAGACCGATACCCTGTTCCGCGGACTCATTCCCAAGCTCGCGCCTCTTGATGTTTCCCCGCAAGCTGCGGCCCTTTCGAGCTCGCCACAAAAGGCGATTATGTTCCCCTAAGGACCCCCAGACTGGGGTCACAAAGACGATCCCTCCGGTTCGAAAAATCCCGATCCCCATCCAGCCACATTCCCCAGGTCCGCATCATCGGTCCGATCCTCCAATCAACCTCAAGGACATCGTGGATCCCCATCCAAGCAAGCTACCTCAGACAGACTTCGTGGCCGTTCCAAATATTGACAATTCGCCTTTCCCACAACCTGTGGGAGGATGTCTCCGGTGCTTTACAACAAATTGGAGGCCCATCACCACCGATCCAGCAGTTCTCTCTATCATTAGCTTCGGTTTTATCCCCAAGTTTCTTCGCTCCCCATCAATCGGTCCGCCTTCATGGGACACCAAGTCACCACCCTCAGCCAACCTGTCCTCGGAGATTCAGACTCTCCTCCACAAACAAGCAGTGCGGATCGTTCCTGCCCCGATCTCCCCAGGATTTTACAGCAGTATTTTCCTCTGTCCTAAGAAGACAGGGGTTCTCGTCTGATCTTCATCCTCAAACCACTGGACCAGTACATCGACAATCCACATTTTCAAATGGAGACGACGGAATCGATCCGCGCATCGTTACGACCTAACGATTGAACGATCTTCCTAGACCTCGCCGATGCCTACCTACACGTTCCTCTGCATCTGTCCGTCCGACACCTGTTTCGATTCCTCCACAATGGGGCCGTATACGAATTCTGCTGCATGCCGTTCAGTCTAAATGCGGCCCCGAGGATCTTCACCCTCATTCTTCATCCGATCCTCGCCTATCTCCATCATCGTGGCATTTGAGTCCATGCCTTTCTCGACGAAGTCAGGATCGTACCATCCTTCTCCGCAACCTCTACACCGTCACGTCTCTTTTGCGGTCCCTAGGATGGGAGATAACGTCACCAAGTCACGTTATCTACCCAGCAGAACATTCACGTTCTTGGACATTTTCTTCGATCTCCTCCAAGGAACGGTCCTGCCTTCCGTGGACCACATTACTAGTGTTCAACGCAACGCCCGCATATTTCTTCAACAACCTGGTACCTACACGCTCCGCGACCTAGACCCCATAATAGGATCCGTCGACTCGTTCGCTAACCTAGTTCCCTATGGCCGATGGATGGCCCGGCCACTACATTACTACCTAACCACGGAATGGGGGAACCCAGCAATCGGACTCACGCTTCCTCCTCGATCCCTCAGTCCACACTTTCCATTTCCTGCTCTTTATTGGTGGACGAACATCGACAACCTCACGGCTGCGGTCCCCTTGCACGAACCGATCACGGATCTCCACCTTTTCACCAAAGCCTCCAATCAAGGTTGGGGTGCGCACATAGACAATCTCACAGCTTCCGGGACATGGGGATCAACGGATCTCGAGCACATCAACATGTTGGAACTACGAGCCGTGCTCAACGGCCTCCGCCACTTCCAACACGTTGTTTCCATGACAACGGTCCAAGTACATATCGACAACACCACAGCGGTTGCCTACCTGCGTCAAGGGGGCGGGACGCGTTCTCGGTCCCTCCACGAGTTGACATCAGAAATATTCCGCCTCTGTATATCCCTCCAAACTCGCTTACTTCCCTTACACATACAAGGGAACCGCAACGTCATGACCGTGCCCTGTCTCGAAAATCACCGCCAACGGGGGAATTGACTCTCCACTCCTCGATCTGCAAGGGCCTCTTTGCTTTTAGGGGACGCCCAACCTTGGATTTATTCGCCACGAGGTGGAATGCCATACTTCCCCTATTCGTCAGCCCGATCCCCGATTCCCGGGCATGGGCCACTGATGCTCTCACACTAGATTATCATCTGTTCGCCTACCTGTTCCCACCACCGAAACTCCTGCCAGTGGTGCTGCGGACGATCAACAACTGCTCAGGCAGGTTCCTTCTTGTCCCCGGACTGGCCGGCCGGCTTCTCGACCTCCTCATCGATTCTGCCCAATCCCTGCCGTTGAGTCAGGTTCAACTAACCCAACACAACGGGAAACTTCGGCGCCATCATCCACAATCCCCGCGACTTCACGGGTGGCTACTATCGCCCGACTCCTTGAAGAGACAGGAGAGTTCGATCCAGGCCAACCGCATTGCCTCCCGCGCAGTCCGATCCTCTACATCCAAAATCTACAACAGCCATTGGCAGCAATGGTTTCATTGGTCTTCTACACAACAAGTTAATCCTGTCAGTCCCTCTGTACCAGAAATTCTCCCCTCCCTAGACTTCCTCTTTGACGATGGGCTCCGAGGATCCACCATTTTGGTGTACCGATCCACCCTCAACGCGGTCTTCAAGGCAGCAGGGTGTTTCCACCTCCTCGATGATTTTCGTGTCTCTGCCATGATCCGATCCTTCATGATCGACCGACCGCGGACCCGCAAAACTTTTCCTGACTTGGACCTCTCGATCGTCCTCACCGCACTCATGCGGGCTCCCTATGAACTCTCTGAGCCACCTCTCCAGGAAAACAGTATTTCTAATCGCCATGGCGGCCTGTCTCCGCTGCAGTGAACTTCAAGCATTGTTAGCCACAACTTCTGTTTCTTCTTGGACAACTACTCCGGTGTTACTCTCACTCCTCGAGCCTCCTTCAGAGCAAAGACGCAAGAGCCAACCGAACAATCCACTCTTCTCATAATTGGGATAGTGTTCCCGCACTATCCAACATTTTGGGCGACGACCAGGAATGAGCCCTATGTCCCGTTCGGGCACTTCGGTTTTACCTCAAGGCATCCAAACCGATCTGCCGGGATCGTACTCAGCTCTTTATTCCCTTCACGGCGAAGACTGGAGAGACGTTCCCAAGAATGATAGCTACATGGATTAAAATGGTCATTATTCAGGCTTACAACCCCCTTGACATCAGCTGCGCAGATCAAGATATAAGAGTAGCAGCTCATGAACTCCGAGCCATCTCTACATCCTGCGCTCTCCACAGCAATATTCCGATCTCCGAGATCATGGATGCCGCTTCGTAGCGGCACCCGTCCATATTTTCGTCGCATTACATGCGTGATATGTAACACCACACCGACGGACTCTACCGTGTGGGGCCATTCATTGCAGCCCGCCGCATGGTATGACTCCCCTGCAGGCTTACGCCAATTCAATTTGTGGGGATCCGGCCGCTACCCTGGGGGATCTAGTCATGATGGTGCCCGTCGCCTTTGACAAGGTCTGTGGAATGCTAAAAAAAAAGGTAATGATATTTTCATAGCAACTAGAAACCCCAAAATACCAGTTGACCTGGTTGATTTTGGTTTCTATTGCTTTATGAAAATCTTTATGAAAATATACATTACCTTCTTCCCACCCTCCTCCCCTCTTGCCGCCATCAGACCACAGTGAGGAAAATAGATGAGACGGATCGCTCCGTTCAGGCTTTTATATAATGGAGGCTGCGCAGAAACCTGCGCAGAGGGTAGTGACCCGGAAAGAAATCTTCGATTGTTCTCTAATTAAAACAGCATTGAGAAGTAGAATGCTACAAAAAAGGTAATGCATATTTTCTTAAAGCAATAGAAACCAAAATCAACCAGGTCAACTGGTATTTTGGTTTTTTTTTTCTTCGGCTTACAACATACCAACTCAACCTCAGGGTACCAAACGTTTCTTATCACCACCAGGCGCCAACTATTCTAAGTCCGCACGTGCATATTGTTAATTCACACTGGTCATAAGTTATCCTAATTATTGCTGAAAGATTTTTCACCAAATCTGGTCTTTAACTTGTGGTTGGTTGAGTACAACTTCTTTTCAAACATCTGTTATTTCAATCCCCTCAGAATGTAAATATCACCCTCCAATGTTTATGTGATAATAATGTAATACTGTAATAGTATGTCGTAATTTCATAATTTTCAGAACACTCACTGCATTATCGATGTGAGCCCCCAGTCTGTGGAGCGACTGCATCGACTGCAGATCTATCCCATCGTGTTGTTCATCAAGTTCAAATCTACCAAGCAGATCCGAGAAGTGAAGGACTCGACATTCCTTACCGAGAAAGTTTCCACCAAAGCGGCCAAAGAGATGTACGAGCACTCACTCAAGATTGAAAGCGAATACAAGCATGTCATATCAGGTAATTTCCAGTTAGACCTATTTGTTTTGTACAATTACGGTGCCTTTCGAAGCAATCAAGTCAAACTCATCCAAATTCGTCCTTGTGGGGAACAGTTTCGTTCATCACGCATACTGTCTGTTGCTGTGTTGCCCCATCAGTATCTTTCCAATCGACAATCGAAACTCCGCAAACTCAGTAGAGTATTTCAAAATGAGGAAGTGTCATCGCTTTGAATGCACGTATGCTCATTCTGCCCACGAGGTGGTAGAATTTAAGCAAGCATGAGGTAACAGTCTATCAGTCACGGCATATTGTTAAGTAACCTAACGTATGTAACTGCAGTACATTGCGAGTAATGGTTTAGCGCCCATTTATAAACAACGTCTTTATAACAGTTCAGATTACAAACACCAGGGCTCCCATGTGTCATAAAATTCTTTGATTTTAATGAATTGTCATAAATTTGTCACACGTTTTGTTTTGTGTCGTAAATATTATAAAACAATAAAAATGTCTAGAAAATGCTGGGGGAAAATAACCACTGAAGCACAAACTTCCATCACAAGTGGCCATTGGAAAGTCAAGATTTTTAAAACTGCCTTGGCTTTGGGAGGTGTGGTGGGGGGAGGAGACACTCTAGCCCCCTCCCCATTTTGTAATGTATACAAGTGTTTGACGGCTAACTGTTCTGTAGTTCTACACTTTCAAAAAAAAACTGATACAAATAAGGTTTAAAAACCATATCTTTGAATTTTTCAAGAACATGTCTTAAACCAGCCTTTCCTTTTGTTGAAAAATATTTATTGGAGCATAGCTCCGCTATGAAGACACTCCAATGTAATCTTAGACCGCGCATCACATGTAAACCACAAGGACTATCCAAACCAAATTTTGCATGCAGTAGCACGGGAGTCCGGGCAAGGTTTATCAAAAGAAAAATCCGAATCGGACATGGGGTTGAGGAATCATCAGGGTGACAAAATGGACCAATACCAATACCCAAAATCAAAACAACAACGAGACGCGAAGCCGTTTCTAATCGTTTAAGGCATCCGATTGTTAAAATATTGATTGTTGATGATAACAGACGGCGGTAGGCAGTAATAAACCAAATTCAAGATATTTTCATTTTTCATCGACCGATTTGGACGTTTGAATACACCATTTTCAGGTTTTTTTTACCACCTTTCCAATAGCCCAAACCCCAAGCAGCTGTCTCTTATTGTTTAGAAATTACAAGGCAAATCCAATCCGATCTGATTGACAGCCAAACAGCAAAAAAAGCGGAGCCCGCTCCATTATGTCGACAGTGGAACTGATGACGGCCCTAGTTTAATTTGGTTATAGGGTACCATCTGCAGGTAGCCTGACAACAGAAAAAAACCAGCAAACGTGGATAAGAGTGGCATGTAAAAGACACTTTTATAAGAAAATTACACATTTACCACCACAGGATAAGACACTAGTGTCCATTCGTTAAATTTTCGGTGAAATTTTAACAGACGAACAATAGTGTGTTCTCCTGTGGTCATAAATTTGTAATTTTTCTAAAATAATAGCCCGAGAAGTCATAAAAAATGCTGATTTTGGGGTGATATTATTTTTGGACCTTAGAAGTGGGGGAAAAGTGTCATAAAAAATTCGTCACATTTTCATTTTGTCCATACATTTTTGGAATAAAAGTTTAAAAAAAATTGCGATTTAGGCAAGGGAGCCATGTAACATTTAATTTTTAAGTAAAGGTATTAGTTACTTGACCTGCGAATGTCTGTACTTACACTTAACGCTTTTTTTTTCAGCTGTGATTCCTGGTGGATGCCTGGCCTATATGTGTGCTCAAATCGAGGCGTATGTTGATCAGGAGCAAAGTAAGACTCTTTGGGTTCCTGCTGGCACCATCTAGACCAGCCAAAGCCAGTCCGGAAAAGGCAAGAACCGATCGACGACTCCCACCAGGAAGTCGGGCGTCCTCTCGACCAGCCAAACGCTCAACTTCATTCTAGAGGCCATCCCTCTCAATCATACACTGTGCAAAACCAGCGATGGCCGCCGTCGCCGCCTCGGACTGTGCTGGACGTCCTCCAACACCATCTAGCCATACCTCCCGATAAGCCGTACATACGTTCTAGACTTCTAGACGCGCTGACTATACGCTTGTGGCTTTTGTATCCGATTAAGGGATATCATAAACATGAAGTTTATTTCCCATTGTTACTTAGTTGCAAGCGGCTAAACTTGATAAGAGGCTAGTTTAAAAAAACTGGGTTTTGTTGCTGAAATACTTAATGGTTTAATCTTCACTAATAGGTTGAACAATTACACACGCGACACATCACAATATGGCCGTCAGAAATACCGTAAATCTCGTATTAAACGCCCAGTTAATGCTAACGCCCAGCCCCCTAAAATGCTTGAAGGTCAAAAATCGTAATAAACTGTTGTTGACGCCCACCCCTTAAAAAGATTTTCAGTGGCAAATTTGACTAAAGTTTTAACGAAATCAACGTTTCATCCACTTAATCTTGATTTTTCTGTGTCAAAATTAAATAAAAGCTTCATAAATTTAACAAAATCAACTTTATCCAACACGATTCACGGGAGCATTTGTAATCACGGAAACTTCGGAAATATTAGGCCTAACGATCGATCATTGACGTGGGTGATGTGGATTCAGTCTAGCAAAAACACAATGCCTTTATTCTCATTTATTCACAAATTTAGTTTATTAAATTGTCCTCCCTCCAATATCTAACAAAATTCACAGTTAAAACTAATTTATGATCACCACCAACC
>JAHWFP010181445.1:74453-93919 GCA_023313725.1 Lithobius niger | reverse complement strand
AATTTGTGAATAAATGAGAATAAAGGCATTGTGTTTTTGCTAGACTGTATCCAGATTACGCACGTTAATGATCGATCGTTAGGCCTAATATTTCCGAAGTTGTTTACGGTCTTGTTCCGCTTATGTTACCGAAAGTTTGTATGGTTAGAAATTAGTTTTAGCTACGAATTATGTTAAATTTTGGAGGAGAAAGTATACAAGAACCTAAATTTGTTAATAAATAAGAAAAAAAAATTGTGTTAATGCTAGATTGAATCCAGATCACGCACGCAAATGACCACATTATCGCCGACTTTTCGTGATAGAAAACTCCCTCCCTGGATAGAAATTAGTTTAGAAAATAGATAATACTTGTTTTTAACGCCCATCCCCCAATTTTAAACAAATTAATTTTACAAGCCCATGGGCGTTTAATACACGATTTACGGTAAGATCTTAATCCGTATTTTGTTCTCTTAAATAATTAGGACTGTATGAAGCACGCACACAACAAATACAGATATAGGCACAGCTCAAATATTTTAAATCCTAACTCTGTTTTTAGATTTTTAAATACTGTACTGCTCCTAATAACTACACTGTTGCAAAGACATCATACATTTCTAAGTGTCTACTTAACTAAATCCTGCAGTCGTCTTAAAACTGTAATTATTTAACTGCTTAACAGTGTACGTCTATTTGCACACCACTAACTGGTTTTTCACGCCACACAGCAATCTCATGTAGATCTAAACACCATAACAGCTCAAGCGTTCTAATGGGCGCAAATCGTACTGTGACACGACAATACTTCTCTCATCATGCCTGCTAGTAATTAATGTTTATTTTTTTGGCAGAGAGGTTAGAAATGGTTATTGTTCAACGCTAAAATCCTCATTGAATGTAACTGCCACATGAGATTGGACGAGAGCGTAATCTCGCAGGTTTCCTCACTCCAGCAGAAATTTTTGGTCTCTGGTCATAGCACAGAATTGTTACCTTGACCAAAAAATGCAGTAACGATTCCTTTTTTTTTTTTCTTTGTTCGATATTGCTTTTTCCATATTGGACTACATCACATTGTCATTCAGGTTGTTAGCGTTCTGTTAACTCATGTTTAAATTATTACCTGCTGTTCGGTTTTGACTTCCATGCTGGTTTAGGCATGTAGATTCCGCAGAACACATGATAATCGATAATGCGTGGGATAAAATTGATTCTGATAAAGCAACTGGTTGTAACAATCCAAGAGAGAACTTGGCAGACGATAGTGTTTTTCGGATTTACAAATACCCTGCAGAATTACACTCGCTCGCTTCAGTTGACGACGATGTGGAGGCAGTTTTGGCATATCAATACTTAGTCATTTTCATAGTCTCTTAAGGTCACTAAAAGAGGTTGTTAATAGCTTGCTTCAAAGCCTGCTCTGTTATGATTAAACTGACTGCCCCACCTACAGAAATAGTTGTACGTGTTCAGCCGTTTTATCTTTCTCACCTTCGATGTAACAGATGCTCAGTCGATATTTAGGACTAACAAATAAAAATGACTGCTTCTCGGGCTTTCCTGCAATATTTTAGCAGGGTAAAAGAAATGGTTATATTAGCTGTATTTGATTTTGAAGAGACCACTTCTGGTTGTTTACTGTACAGCGACTACATAGACTGGTGTATGCTGGAAATTCTGGATACAAATAAGCTACAAATTTCTTTCAATATATTGAAGGGGAAAAACGACAAAGACAACAAAAAGCAAATGTTTGGCCATTTAAAAAAAAAAGTTGTTTCTCAGGCATCGCCGCACCCCCTAAAAGCTGCCGTACGGACCTTTTTTTTTCATTTTCCTTGCTATTTACCGCGGCGCTTGCAACAAAACACGATTACGAGACGCCAGACAAAAAAAAAACCATCACGAGCACCACACCAACAATAGGGATCAGAGTATATCAATATTACTCTTATTACTACTATCTATTATTACTCATAACAACAGCAATTGTTATTGTTGTTGGTGTGGTTGAAAAAAAAAATGTAAAAAAAAATTCTGCTCGCCTGCATGGAAAATTTTTTTTTCCGCCCGAGAAACAACTTTCTTTTTTTAAATGGCCTTTATGTTGTAATTTAAGATAAAACCAATTAACAAAGTTAAACTTAGTTTCGTTGTGACCAAACCTATTTTCTAGTGACTGAAAAGCGTGATAACGTTGGATTGACATACCTTTACAACTTACGAATGTAATTAATGTTTTATTCTCACTTAAAATAAAAAGGGAAAAAAATCGTCAACTAAAACAAAACCTTTCTGCTTTCGTTTGAGGTCATGTTGGACTGAAAGTTCTGAAAAATGTAAAGAATTTTGTGCTGAGCACGATATGCTGCAACCCATAAATGGCTAGCAATTATTTTATATGCCCGAGAAACAGTTGTTTTCCACTTTATTGTGGCCTTAATAATAGATTGGAAGGAGGCACTAGCCAAATGGCTGTAAATACACTGTACGGATACATTTCTACGTAGCAAGCTTTTATTGTGCTTCCTATAGCGAAATGAAGTCTTGTGATTTTAATTGAGGCCCTAAATAATTTTTTGAAGAACACCGATCAGTCCTTTATTTTTTGTTAACATTTTTTTTACTGGCTAGTTCTTCAAAACGTCACAATCGCTATTTTGCTACCGACTTGTCTAGATATCATTTCTCCTTTTTTTTTTTATTGTAAGAAGTCGATACTTAACAAAGTCTTATCACTTGTTTTCATTCTACTAATTTTTTTGTGAGAATATTTAAATAATACAGGGTAATTCAAAATCCAGTTAACACGAAAAATTGTTTGTAGTTCATAATTTTTAAAAACAAAGGAAGATAGGGGCCGTGTTTCTGGATGCGAAATACAATTTTTAGTCCAAAAATGTTGCTCCCATTTTTCATTTTTTTTTTCACCTTGCAAAATTTATGGCTTAAAAAATACTTAAAATAGTAGCTGCGCTGACACCATTGTTTGTATGCTGTGACCCAATCAAACAAGCTTGTATGGCAAATCTTATGTAATGCGTTAACGTAGTTACTGGGATAGTTACACATGAAGTACTAGGTGACTACAGCATACAATAGGGACGCTTCGCACCAGTTACATTCATGCCATGGACCATTACAGAAAATGGTACATGGTATCTTAGTAACCGGTGCAAAGTGTCCCCATAGTACACTGTTGTCATAGACAAAGACAAGATGAGATCAAATATCAACCCATTACGGCACAAGTTGAAGCTGGGAGTGTTTAATTTTTTTAAAAGGGAGGTCACATACAGAACAAGCCCCCATGTTGGCTGAAAGGACATTTGTGTTTTTTTTTTTACATGGTGTTGCAAAAATACGCAGTTACAACTTGTTAGAAAATTCTTGAAAAAAAGTTTAAATTCGTTGCAAACAAATTAGTTTGATTGTAGTAAATCAAAAATGGTGCATTCAACTTCACGACAGCTAGGCATAATTAAGGCTGCTCCGATTTCGATACCAGATCAGATCGGGTGCTGATAATTGTGGCATCGATTACTTTCGCTGAAATGTCAATAACTCTGTAACCGTTCGAGATTACGATGTGTAGTTTGCGGCGTTTTTCTCTGGAAGTTTTTCTTTTTTAATAATTATTGAACGTTTGAAGAAATCTACACCATTGATAAAAAATTAGGGATTACATTTAAATTTGGATATATCTGTATCAGCACTGGTATCGGCAAAATTGTAAAAACTGGATTGGTATCAAATCGGTTAAGATCGTGTCGGTGTGCCCTTAATAATTACGTGGTGCATCAGTTCAGCTATCCACTCGTTATTTTTACGATTTTATTTTTAATGTTACGTTTTAACTATGCTTACATTGTTTTATCAATGACACTTGGAAACACACCTGATGCAAAGAGTGACAAAATTTTTGTGTAAGTTCTCAAATAGTATTTTTTTTTAATAACTGAGGTTGTGACGAAGTTTCTTCATATACAGTCGTTTCACTTAGAGCTAGCTTCAACATTGGTTGTGACCTAGATTAACTGTGTCAGTATTAATAAATAATAAGCGCTTTTAAGCCCTTTGCTTTCTTAAAACTCCAGCTGGACGTCTACAATTTTATTTTTCAAGTGCTAACATTTATGACGATGTTTTTTTAAGAATTTTGTTCTTAACACTAGAAATAGCATATGACCTATAAAGCGTAACACTACCACATACAAGTTACTGTGCTTGAAGTTAAGTTTTCAGTGATAACCTTTTTTTATATCTGAAATGTGATCGCACACCTAGTGTTGCAGCTTTTTCTTTCATTTATTTAGCTTCGTAACTTAAATGACCGTTGTTTAGGTCAATTAACTTATTTTTTGTGTGACATTTCTTTCACGAAGCATAATACCAAATCATGGAAAGGTGTATTTTTTCACGCCCTCAGATCAGTTTTGTTTCATTAAAAAAAAAGGGTAATCTGATTTGCATAAATACGAATTGACCACATGTTGATGTACGAGTTAGAAGCTTATAGATTGTTAATTAAGTAATTAATTTATGTTGTAATATTGTTGACTGATATGTATATATTAGAGCAGAGATGGGTAGGAGAATATTTGTAAATGTTTTTTTTTCTGTGTGAAATAGTTTATCTTAATAAAATATTCCATGGATCAGTATTGGTATTTTAGAGTTGTGAGTGTTTATTTTTTAATTTGCCGAACTTTGGAGGTGCTTTCGAAAAAAAAGACACGGAAAGTTAATTTTGTTGCAGTAAGGTTTGGATGGGGCTAGGATCAGTGCCAGAGCAAGGCGTTTGAGTGCCCGAGACCAGTAGCCGATTGAGTGCCCCGCTTTATCGCTATTATGTAGAAGATTGCAGCTTCCCCCTCCCACATGCCACTTCTCAAATCTACACAAAAATGAACCCATCACGGTGGCACAGAGGTAATGCCTACACACTGAAAAAATACGAATCAGACGTGATGAGGTGAGGTAGATAGGCATGAGACAAAAAATATTGGTCTACATTTGAAGGATTACAAATGTATTTAGTTTATGATAAAGCTGCCCTTTGACTGACAAGAAAACTAACAAGAACAAATATTTTACTTGGCAACAAATATTTAATTTTTGCACAATAAAAATGTTAAAGCATTAAAAAAGGTGGGAGCTGCCACAATATTGTGGACTTCATACAGCCGCCATACTGGATGATTTTCCAACATGGGGGCTGTGTGAAGTCCACAATTTGTGGCAGCTCTCACAATTTTTTAGTGTTTTAAGTTTTTATTGTGAACAAAGTCTCAAACACCCGGCCGGAAAGGTAAGTACTTGTTGCCAAATTCATGTTCTTGTGAATTTTATTACCAGTCAGAGGGTACCTCTATCATGAACTACTGCTGCAACTCACAAATTAATTTTTCAAGACCAATTGTGTTTTGACTATCGCTAAATGAGGGTTTATTAAAGTACAACTTTTTTTTCAATTTGTTTTTGCAGGGGGGGGGGGGGGGCAGTATTTTCGGCGTTCTTTCAGGGCTCGGGGCAGCCGCCCTCTTTGCCCCCTCTTGCTCCGGCACTGCTTAGGATAGTTTGGTACTAGAGAAAGACTTGCTAGTTCGACCAATCACACCTAGAGGGCACCAATGATTTTGTGATCACTTCGTAGTCGTACGCTTGGTGAAAATTACTTTGCATGGTGGGGGCTCTAACAGTTATTAATAAAGACACAAAGATAATAACCCCTTCAGCCCAAAGTTGCCGTTATAACGAATGTCCAGGGAATACCCACACTCGATCCATGACGCAATCGGCGGTTTCCCTTTTGATCACACTATGTCCCAGAAACAAAAAGATATAAAAGGCCAAAACTCGTTTCAGGGAATCGCCTCAAGTTATGTAGGTCCTCTGCAGCAGCCCGCCCGGCCATCTCGTGCATGGGGCAGTGTGATCTCTTGCTGTCCCTTGCAGGGTTTCCCAATAGAGGTTTTGTACCTACAGAGTTTACCTGTTTAGCTTTTGTACCTATGGAGTATAACTGTTTAGAGTTTACCTGTTTAGCTTTTGGACCTGTACGCTTACGACCTGTGGGAAATGTGATGCCATCATCAGGCTTTCGTGACTTGCAGACACGTTTGTGGTGACCCACAGCCCCAGAAGCTGCACAGTGTTATGATTTATACTTACTTGCATCTTTTACGCACGTGCCCACAATAACCGCAGCAAAAACAAATCACATCTTTAATGACTTTGCAGTTTTTTTCTCCTCAAGTTTATAGGAAAAATACCCTGAAAACTGGCTACATTTTTATCAGCCCTCTCATGCGAGAGCAACCTCAGAGGATTTATCGAAAGTGACATATGTAGGCTTCATGAACATTAAATGCCTTTGCATTTCAGCATTTCTAAGTTCAGTCACAAAACGATCGCGCAAAGTGTCTGTAAACCTTTTAATTCACTTACATACGATACAAAACTTTCACCTACAGCTTGATAGCGTTTTTGGTAGGCTACTCTGTCAGCAATAAAATTAGGCCGGGGGTCAATATTAGCAGTAGGCAATTTGTCTAATTCGTCCAAGGTCTTGTCTACTGCAGCTTCAGATTGGCACAGATTGCGTAAAAGAGCGTACATCTTCTTACCAATACTGGAGAGAAAAATTTCAACTTGTTTAATACCTGGGACATCAAATGCTTTAAAATGTAATTTAGCATGTTCAAAATAGATTGACCATAATGCTGAGCCAGCGTCAAATTCTTCGAACTTCTTGTGCACTCCAAGAGCAGCTGTTGAGTCCTCGTTCCCATAATTAATACTCAAGGTATCACTTATCGTAAGCCATCTAGCTTCTAAATATAAATTCATAACTGAACTCTTAAATGAAACTTCAAAGTTTCATCGTCACTCGTACAAATGAGCCACGGAAAAAGATTGACGGAGTCAACTAAGCATACTAAAGATGTTAATACATGCAAAATGCAGTTACATTAAAAATGGGTTTACATTCAAGTTTTGAATGCAACTTACAATCTCATGTAACATTAAAGTTTAGAATAAATACCAACTTTTAACTAGGCTAGTAAATGTAAATTTATAATTTATTTTAACGGCTTGAAGCTCAGTTTGCAAGACTGACTAATATGTTACCAAACACAATTGGTTATTATCATGGTTTTATACAGTTTTCAAATAGTGTTAAACACTTCAAAAGCCTTCAAAAAGCAAAATTCGAAGGACACCCGGCACACATCAAAGTGTGCCCCTTCAAGTTAAACTTAAATCTTACTTGGCTATGCATTTCAGCAAAATACCTCCAGTTTCTTTAACACGAAATTGTTAAATAATACTGCAAACATAGCATTAGCCTACACTTCGCAACAAGGTAAAACTAAATCTAACATATGCTGTACCACCGATGCCACGGCCATTTTTTATTAACGTACTAACTGGTGGATAGTAGTGTCCGCCAGTGATTTTAAACTTGCCTGCCAGCGGTAGATTTGAGTGACATTGATTAAATATTAGGTTGATAATGTCTACTAATAAAAAAAATAACTGCAATTTAACAAAACATTAAAAAAATAAAAAGCTCTCCAGCATTCGCAAACTGCACTTAATTGTGTTAAAACCATTCAGCTTCCAGGGCTCTGCCTCAGACCCCACTGGGAAGCTCATATCCCTCCACCAGATCCGTGAGCTGGCAGGGTGAGTTACTTGAGAATACCCACCAGTCAAAGTCTCTTTAAAAACGCCCTGCCCGATGCAATTATCGACCTGGCTTAAAGGCAACGCACACACAACTCTTCACCCTGGGGTAGACAATACCTATCAAACCAAGATGGCACATGGTTCACCCACTGAAATGGTACTTGTGATTGCCTCACCTCGAAGAATAGGAACCATTTTCCCGGGTCCATCACTTGCCTGCATTAAAGGGCTACGATCATCTGGGATTTTTGCAGGTAATTTTAAATTTTGTACAATGCCTATTTTTCTTCCTCATTTTGGCCTTACCTATTCCCTGAAAAGAAAGGAACAACAAAGAATAGATAGCTCGACATATAGATAAAAACGAAAGAATGAAGGAACGTACGTCATCCCATGCTTTTTTTTTTTTTTTTTTTACAATTTGTGTTGTTTCTTACTCCTTTGGCCTTCTTTTTTCCTGGAAAGAAACGAAAAACAAAAACTACATAGATCGACATACAGACAAACGTATACACAAACGAAAAAGGTATGTACGTCATCCCATAGTTTTTTAATTCCTGTTTTCTCTTACTTGTTTGGCCTTACTTTTTCCTGAGAAAAGAAAAACAAACGAAAACTAGATAGATTGATAGAACGAAGGAATGTACATCATCCCGTTTTTTTAAATTCCTTAGTCGTTTGGCCTTCCTTTTCCCTGAAAATAAAGAAAACTAAACAGATACAAACGAAGGAATGTACCTTAAACCATTTTTTTTTAGTTTCCGTTTTTCTTACTCATTTGGCCTTCTTTTTTTCCCTGAATTGAGAAGAAGAAAAAAAAGAAAGAAACTAGATAGATCGACAAATAGATACAAATGAACGAAGGAATATACGTCATCCCGTTTTTTTTTTCAAATCCTCTTTTTTTTTTCTTACTCGTTTGGCCTTTCTTTTTACCTGAAAAGAAAAAAACAAGAAACAAAACTAAATAGGTCAACAGATACATACAAACGAATTAAGAAATGTACGTCATCTCGTTTTATTTTTACAATTTCTGTTTTTCTGACTGTTTTTGCTTACTACCTGCAAATACTTACCTTCAGTAATTGTGCTAAAATCACTATGTTATGGTTTCGCTGCACAAATAAAAATCCCCATTTTTATGTTTTCCTCAAAAACTTCTTTCCACTCCCGCCTGGCGTGCTGCCTCTCCTTTCTTAGGAGGGCGCCATCTTGTATGATCTTCTCATCACTTTTTGCGCATGCCATCATGGATGGTCGTGCGTTGCGATCGCTTGCTTAGTTTCGAGTTACAGAGACTTTTTTTTCTACGGAACGGGCCCCGAAATGGCCACAGTGAAAGAAGCAGAGCACAGCTTCGTGCAACATTGAAATCGAAGAGGTTCGATAAGTGTACATTCAAAAAACGGCAGAGACTTTCATTCCCTTTGCAGGTCGTGTAGGCTTGCGATTTTGAGTCCAAGGTCTGTGAACTGTGTGATCTGCATCACAAATCGACGATCAAGGACATACTCTACACTTGGAAGAAGTCAGGTCAGAGGGCGAATCAAAGGGCACGTGAATCTCCAGCATCGGTAAGGACACAGAAATGCCGTCTATCTTTTCGAAGCATATCGGTGAAACGGACAAAATGGCGTCGAACAATGAAAATGTGTACGCCATAATCGAGGAAAACATGGCCGTCTTCGAGCCACCAGTTCCACCAGCGATGTCAGATGGGATCGATGTGCAACAAGAAATAGTGCAGTGTCAAGAAATGATTATGATCACCACCGCGCAAGCCGCGGCAAATGCTATTTTCGACAAGAAGGCAGCGGGCCTTAAATATCGTATTACAGAAAATGTCACAGCGGCCATTTTCGGGATGGACAAGAAGCTAGGAGTTTTTATGGCTGATATGCTTCATCTGTTCAAGCCCTTTCTGCCCGTGGCACCAGTTGTTGCAGTTGAAGATGGAAGTGTCTCCGTGTCAACTCATTCGGGCGATTTAGCCAGTGTGGGGCTGACCACAATCCCTAGTGCGCAGACCGATTTCTTGTCGCCCTTTGTTCTGTCGCCACGAGAGTCCGTGTCGCCAACGGAGGAGCGGGTAAAGTTGGAAACTGACGATTTATCACACACCCAGTCCGGAGGCAGGCAGGAACTAGTGGAAAGCTCTAGTAAATCGAGTAAGACTAAATCGGGTGATCCTTGTACCCTGTCCAAAACGATACAAGACAAGGGACCCGAGCGCGGTGCTGGTAACCAAGTGGGTAAAACTAGTAAAACCCAGGCCGCGGATCTAGTGGTAAGGTAAGATTGGCCGAGGATGGAGTTAAAGAAAAGAGCAGTTGATCGGTCGCTCCCGGTGCTGGGAAAAGTGGTTCGAGAGACAAATTAGGGAAGCCCGTCAATGCTCTTAGCAAAACAGTAACGGCAAAGTCCAGTGAGGACAAATTTGCCAAACTGCTTGACATCATGAACGAGATTATGGAGTCAAACGCGACAGGCCACAAGTCGCTACGTGTCGCCTGTTTGTTGCCAAATCATGAGCCGCTGTCGCCAGTTGACGATATGCAGGATACTTGTGTGTTGCTGACTACGATTCGCCAGCCTGATGTCGCCGTCCAGTCGCCATGTTGCCGCGAGTCGCACACCAGTCACCGTCGCACGTGAAAGGTTCCGTGGCCTGTAACATTCGCAGGCAGGTTCTTCAAAGGGAGACACTTCTAAAAAAAGACAATTAGACCAGAGCGCGTGGCACAGTGGGGAAGGAGGCATGGAACTTGTTTCATCAAAACGCATGAGGAGGTCTTAGGACGAATGGAGAAGGGGAGTCTGTGAATGAAAACAAGGACGACCCGTTCAACAAAGGCCCAGGGGTACATCCCATGGACAGAGTTCACCGAAGTGGCCTTGAAACACCTCCGACCAACACGGTCCTACAAAGAAGGACCGGAACGTTCTGAGGACTTGGAAGACCCTCCAATGGACATCCTGGCTAATTAGGGGAACCGTAAACCACCACCTGCTACAATTGACAGTAATGTTTCGGTAGCTGCTGAACAGTGAATCACTTACTCGAAAGAATGAACTTCCAGTGCCGGCATCGAAGCCCGTACCGCCACATGACCCAAAAAAGACACGAATGTTCTTCAAGTCAATGGGGAGGGGAGCCCCAAATAGGAAGAGATTTCGCACCTATCCCGAAGCAGAATATGTGACCGAACCGTGCAACGTCGAAATGGATTCGACCCTAAAGACTCCGTCGGTCATCAAAATCCCATCAGCTCAATTTGAAGAGGATGACGTCATTTTAAGAGCTAGCATAAGAGCAAGCTCCCAGGCAGAACTGATATACTCGTCGTCCACTGCAGCCCTTAAAGCCATGACTCTAGTGAACCGGAATTGAGGGAAAATCAAACCATTCGGAAGTGCACGCACCTGCTTAAACAGGCATCGTCATTCCACAAGGATAGTTTTAATTAGCAATGTCGTCTGGTGATGAATAACACTTTTCGCTGTCGGGATGCGCTTCTCGAATCTGCCACCGGCATACCAGCTGACGTGGCGGGGAAATTAAGACTGTTGCCTGTGCATGGTTCTGCAGAACTGATTAATGGTCAGCTGCTCGAACTGGCCCCGAGCTTAGAGAAAAGGTGCGTCCCCCACCGACTACGAATAACGCGAATTGTTGTAAGTCAAGAGGAAAAGCGGTCTACAATACGATCCCACAACTGCTATCTGGCCAATGGAATGAACTGTATGGAGGAAAGGGAGGCACAAAGAAGAACATGGAAAAACCCCATGACCGCTCGCCCTTTCGCGAACCACTCCATTCTTTTGCACACGGAAGAGGATCTGGCAGTTTCCAGCGTGGCCGAAGTGCGTTAAGGGGAAGATGTAGGAGACCGCCAAAGCAGGGACTGGACCTGGTTAGGGCACTCCCCCCCCATTCACCGGCAGGTGGGGGAGCGGTTGTCCCGACACCTGGAAAGATCACTTCCGACCCGTTTGTCATTCGCATCCTAGAAGAAGGATACATTCCAAAGTTCGCTTCCAGACCTGTGACTACAAGTTGCCCGCCAGCCTGGCTGGCAGAGTCTCCAAGTCAGAGTTGATCCAGGAAGTAAACTCGCTGGTAGAAAAAGGAGCATTGGAAGAAGCATCGCACACCCCAGGATTCTGGAGCTCAGCGAGGGTGATCCCGAAGAAAGGAGGGGGATCCAGAGTGGTCTTCAACCTGTGGAAGCTCAACCAGTGTTTGGTGAAGGAACATTTCCAAATGGAGTCGATAAACTCCATTCAGGACTCCGTAACAACTTGGAGGAAGCATGTGAAAGGCAAAGTGCTTGAACAAAAGCATCTTGCTGTCTCGATCGACGTGGAGGATGCTTATTTACCTGTTCCCATTCACCCATCAGTGCGTCACCTGTTCCGTCTGGTGGTAGGCAAGAAGTCGTACCAGTTCACTTCAATACCATTCGGGCTAGCCACGGCTCTGTACGTGTTTACCCGGATGATGAAGCCCATGTTAGCTCATCTGCACCTTCACAACATCAAGGCACATGACTATTTAGACGACTGGTTGGTTCGCAATGGGGACAAAAGGCGTCTCACTCAGCAACTCGTCATGTGCAGATCCCTCTTCTCATATCTAGGATTGGGCGTAAACTTCCGACAAGCTTTGTTTTTCTCGGCGCAGAAATCAACACATTAACGATGTCGGTCAGGTCTGCTCCGGAACGAATCGAAACGACACGTTCATCGGTTTTGGCGTTCAGCAAGAAGACACCCCTCATTAGAAGGTGGGTGAGTTTTCTAGTTCATAATTGACATGAATTTATTATAGGCAGTCTCCCGGGTTCAGTAAGGTTAATCCCACCACCTGCATGGCAAATTCAGTACAATTACTGAAGGTAAGTATTTACAGGTAGTAAGAAACGATAATTTTAAAGGGGCAAAATTAGTTTTTACCAGCCTAAAATACTTACCTTCAGTAACCCGCCTGCCTCCCCGCATTCACTGAACCGGAGAGTTCAATAATGATAAAAGTGATGAGAGGATCATACAAGATGGCGCCCACCTAAGAAAGGAGAGGAAAGCGAGCCAGGCGGGAGTGGAGAGAAGTTTTTGAGGAAAACATAAAAATGGGGATTTCTATTTGTTAAATGAGCAGCGAAACCATAAAATAGTGATTTTAGCACAATTACTGAAGGTAAGTATTTTAGGCAAGTAAAAACTAATTTTACCCCTTTAAAATTATCGTTTTCCCTGAAAAGACAAAAACTCAAAGAAAGAACGTTTAACAATTGTAACGGACATTGGCTCACCCTCGTACCTACCTGTGTGCTGTTGTGTTGTGGTTGACTTTTGTTGGCGCCAAAATCACTTGTGCAACGGCAAGGACTTTTTAGGTTTTGCGCCAAAATCATGAGCGGACGTGCAGGGGAACGTGACCAAGTATTGTTGGCCACGATTGGTGAACACTTTGTAACCATGAACTGGCTTGGTTAACGAACTCATGAGCTGACTGGCTGTCCGGTGGAGCTCTGGATCCGACCGGAGCATATAAAAGTCAAGGGCTTCAGAGCCCGGTGTTCTATTCCCATTGATCCTTGTGTTGAGAAAGAACGTAATAATGTAACCCAAATCTTGTCATGATTATTCCGCATTAAATAAGGTTTAACTACTTCAAGTTTGGCTTCTACATTGAATACACGTTACACAATCTATAACAAGAAACGAAAAGAACACAGCAAGAAAACATGCTAGATGGACAGATAGATGCAAACGAACGAACGAACGAAGGATTGTTTCTTCCCATTTAAAAAATAATAATAACCCCCCCCCCCTTTTTTTTTCTTAACCGTTTTACCTTCCTTTTTACTTGAAAAGAAAAGTAAAACTAGATGAATACACAGAAAAGTACAAACGAACGAAGGAATGTACGAGATCCCCGATTTTTTTTTTAATGATACCTTTTCTTACTCGGTTGGCCATCCCTTTTCCCTGAAAAGAAAGGAAAAACAAAGAAAAATGTCGTATTTGTTCTTAAACATTTTTCCCTTGTCTGGTTAAAATTCACTTGTTATGAGGCGCGGTCTGATGCAGAACAAAGGAGATTCTCATCCTGCTATATCGACAGTAAGTTCTAAACCCATATCCGGTTCATTTCAAACTTTTCACATAGATATCTGCCCCTTTTTGTGGAGATTGTAAATCAATGAAATTGTGAGAGGAATCAGGGGTTTCTAATTCATAAATGCAAAAAAAAGTGCCATTTTAAGGTGAACATTTGGTCGGCCCCTGCAACGAAAGTTATATACTCACTGTGTGTGTATAATAATGCACGCAGTAATATTAATTCTCACTGCATTTATTAATGCTTACAGTAATGTTCCATTACTATTTAACTGTATGTATGTTTTATTCTCGCATGGTTACTATTGCATGGTTTTCGTTTGGTCTGAGGTGTTAGATTTATATATTTATTGTTATGGTAACCGTCAGTCCTGTAATGCCCTAATGGACGATCCGACTACTAAATAAAGTTAAAGTTCAGTTATTTACGGGTCGTAGTGGGTGTTGAGGAGAAAATAAAAACAGAAAATAACGGATTTCTAACACAGAAAAAATATAGGGAAAAAAGGATTTTTTTTGGTAGAAAGTAGCTAAAAATAAGGATTTTTTTTCGAAGCTATACAGTTTTGGCTTCATTTTCCAAAGGACAAAAATTGGAGAAAAGACAGCAGAGACTAGTCTTTGTGTGGGGGTGTTTTGTGGAGGTGTTTTTTGTGGGAAACGCTATTGATAATATTCTTTAGCAAAGAAAAAACCGCATTGATGGTGAAATTCGGAGTCCGTGTTTTAAAATTTTCAGTCTTTTCTGGGAAGTAACAGTTCAAAAGTCGAAGTTGTTTTAAGTCTTTGTTGATATTGGGGGAACTCTGATAACAAACGGTCTTTACGTGGCTCTTCAACAAAGCTTTTAGAGGGGCTTGGCGAAATTTATAAAGGAACGATCTCACCTCATTCATTGTCAAAGCCTGCGGCGGTCGTTATATTTTAACGATGGCTGACGATTCTGGTGACGTTTTCTTCTCAAATTATACCTAGTTCTAGCGCCATTGTAGGCAGTGGTTCCGTTTCCAAGACTTTTTTTGTCGCTCGTTTGTCTTCTCGCCGCTGGCTGCTTATTGGCTTGACAGATATAGCGGTTACAGGGATAAACGGTCCAACATCTCTGGGCATGATACGCCTGATTTCTGGGCAATCTATAATTAATTCGTGTAGAAAGCCGCTCCTTTGGGTCGAGAAGATGCGTTAGCTTGGAGGAATAGCAAAATGGTCAAGTTCTAATGGGTGGGAGTCGCCGTAATCCAGAACTGCCCGTGAGAAAGTACAATTAATGGTTTGTACTGTATTGGACATTCAAAGGGTTTCAAAGGGTTTAACGAGCGTTAACCACTCCTGGTCATCTGCCCGAAGCCCTAAGGCCCTATGTCTGCAACAGCCAGATTCCCAGGCTGTATTGGACATTGAATTCAGTTGAACACTTCAAATGTTGTACTGAATTCTGCATACGGATTAATCGTTCCTCGTAGATAACAATGTTTGTGCAAACATCTTTCCATTGTTAAAATAGGATAACGTTGCATAGGTTAGGGCACGTTTCTAATCTATTTATTACCCGGTTTCTGCCTCTCAGGGTCAAAAGGTTTTTAGCGAGCGTTAACCACACCCGGTCACCCGGTTTCTGCCTCTCAGTCCTCTTTTAACAATGTAACGATGCAGGAGCGCAACCAGCGTCGGACTGGGTAGGAAAGGGCGCCTGTGCCTTTTATCGAAATAACCAGGGAGGGGCGCCGTGAGTTTTACAGGAAACTTAAAGTGACGGTGCCCCCGTCAAGGGGTTTGAGGAAGCGCTCTAATCTCCCCAAGCAGAAGCAAAGTCCGGGGGTCGAGCTCAAGAACCTTTACTTATTTTCCCATTTCTGGCTTCGGAGTGCAACCAATACACATTTTATATTTCAAGTAATGCTAGTTTTTGAAAATTTCGGAGTGGGTTGGGGGAGAGGAGAGCGAGTTTAAAAAATACGTTAAAAACGTAAGTAAAGGAAGAGAGAAGGAAATTATTGGCTGAAAGGAAAGGTTATCAGCGGACAGGGTATCCAAAACCATTCATATTTCTTGGCGGAGAGGAGAAAAAAAAAGACTATACCAAAGGGGCGCCGGAAGTATAATAGCCTAAAGGGCGCCTGTGCCATTGGCACTATGGCCAGTCCGAGTCTGAGCGCAACAATGAAACAAGAACGCACAGTCAGGGCTGTGGCACAGTGCAATATATCCGCCATTACAGTGCTGAGAGCCGATCTCTTGCATCAAAATGGCGGATTGGCTCTCAGCACTAAAATGGCGGATGCATTTGCGATTGTGTTATAGACGTTTTAAAAAATGTTAAGCAAGTATTTTTTTATTTAAATCCTATGAACCACCGTAAATTAACGAGTGCATTATGCGTTTTAAGACTTTAAATATGCTAGTTTGCTAAATAAATCATTTTATAGGCTACTTAAAATTGAAAATAACGTTGCAACCTTCATTAAAATTAATCGTTCCACCACAAAACATGTCTCTTAACTGTTCTTTATTACTACCATCGTCTTTGTTAGCAGCAGCTTCTACTGCTTCACCTGATAAGCCAATTGTCCGTCCGTATTGTCTTCATCATGGTTACTCGATAAGTCAAATAGATCCTCAAACTCCATCTAGACACACGCTAGCGTGTCGCGCCAAGTTAGGGAACAAACATCACATCAATTCAATTGTCGAGGTTGTAAACCATTGTAGCGCGATGCCATAGCGTCAGTGTCTTATATCTTGAAGCATAGTTGTGCACATTTTCAGGTACCTACTTGGGGCAGACATAGGGCATTAGGGCTTCGTCGGGCAGAACGGGTGCGGTTAACGCTCGGTAAAAACCCTTTGACCCTTTGAGGTACTTGGGAAAAAATAATAATGTGGTACAAAAGCTTAAGTTATGTTGAAATCCAGAGCAGTGACCCACCCGACAAAAATTAACTCTTTAGGAATTCCAGCTAAGCTGCTTTCCATGCAAAATCTGACCCTCAATAACGTTGCAAATGTGTTACTACCTAGCTTGCTAGCCAGCTAGTCCGCTCATCGCTATGTTAAATCCCATAGGGTGATTATTCATCGATTCCGAGATAACGGGAAGGCTTCCAGCTATGAAACTGGACAAATGGGTGCAGTACAATACGAACTGCGAACCTTTTATGGTTTGGAGCCTGGGGGCGTAACGGGGATGGCGTGGGAGGTCGCGTAAGTACGAAAATATTGTTATAACCATTGTTAGTATTGTCTCATTGGACCGCCAAAGTTCGGATATAGTTCGGACATTGAGAACGTTCGACGTACGTGCCTAGACACACACTAGTATCACGATAAATCTAAACAACGTTGCAAAGAAATTATGTTCACGTCCAATTCACGAAAAATAAACCAAGTGAAAAAACAAAGCAAAAAACTGGTAAGGAGACCACTAAGTTGAGAGTGGTTCGGCCCTTCAAAGGAGTGATATCAACACACCAAAACTAACTAAATAAAACAAATTACAAAAAAACTTAAAACCAATTCAAAATCCTATAAAGAGGTGACTAAGTTGAGAATGGTTCGGCCTATAGGCAAAAGGTAGTAGCAAATTGTTGAAAACCAATTTCTTGTTGACGTGGCATTGGAGTGGAGTTGAGTCAATACACAATTTAAAAAAAAGGAGTGATATCATATCAAAAACCAAAACTGGTAAAAGGGGCCGCCAAGTTCCGAATGGTTCTGCCCTTCAAAGGAGTGATGTCAACACACCAAAACATTCGCCAACTTAATCGCACCGAATAATATTTTGGACGTTAAATGAAAACTTGAACATTGCTACCGAAAGCAGCAATGTTCTAGTTTTCATTTAACCTTCGAACTATTAAGCGGTGCGATTACTTGGTGAATGTTTTGGTGTGTTGATATCACTCCTATGAAGGGCCGAACCATTCGGAACTTGATGGTCCCTTTTACCAGTTCTGGTTTTTGATATGTAAATTGTTTAGCCATAACAAAAAAGGAACAAGAAATATGTCTCCGCCTGCAATAATCACCGAGCGCCAGCACAACATTTACCGAGCGCTACCAGACGCAGCCAACAATACTCGTCGGACTGAGAAGCAAAACCGGGTAATAAATAGGATATCTAACGCTTTTCTCGTGCTGAGATCCAAACAATGTCTCGACGCTGCGCATCTCGACATTGTTAGCTCTCAGCACTCGGAAAACGGGTAATATCATATAGAGCAATGACATTTGCCGCCGTATTGGCACCAGTATGGTTTTTGGAGGGCATAAATGCAAGGTGCACTACATAAAAATGGAGGGAAAATCAACGGAAGAGCGGATTTCTTAGGCTTAAAATAACGTTGTTTTCTCCAACAAAAAAAATCGCGCGTTTTAGGTCTAAGAAATCGCTCTTCACAGCATCGGCTTCAGTATGACGCCCTTCTGTTTCTCTCTGCAGTGCCCCTTGCAGCTAACCCATTAAGGCTCCAGCATAGAGTTTTAATATACAATAATACTACGTCGTGTCACTGCTCTATACAGATAGTTCGAACATGACTAGTAAACTAACTGGCCCGATCTACAACGAATTACAATCTACAACAAAATGGACGCTACGACCGTCACATTTCTTGAGGTCTGTTCGGGAATTGGAAAATCGTATCGGTGAAGTTTTGTACGGTGAGTCGCGACCACTATTGGCATCTAGTGGCGGTTTTCAAAATATAATTTTAATTTTACGTAGATTTGCGTCACAGATTTTTATTATGTATTGAGGTGTTTTTAAATCGTTTTTAAACTATCACTCAGTCACAGTTAAGCTATGTCTCTGCGCTTGGGGGGAAATAAAGTGACAAGTTCGTGTATCCAGAAAGTGTTGCAAGGGAAGGAATGTTGGCATTTTTGTACGTACGGTGTCGCCCTCGGTTGACAGAACGAGGCAACATAACGAATCATCGCGTAAGTGGCGTTTTCGGCAAGATTTTTTTTTCGGCGACCATATTGCCAACCCAGTCTCGTAATGCTATATTCATCCAAGATCCGGCCAGTACTGTAGATAGCCCTGGTTCGAATGAGGCAAGTTTCTCACCTAACAATGCTAAATTGTAACACTGGAGTTTTCGTTCAGGAAAAAGCGCGGTAATTATATAGAACAACGCCTTTTCAAGCTATCGACATTATTCAACTACCTGTCGATTCCTTTCGTCGTTGTAGTTCAGAAAATCATAACGAAAACTTGCGCAAACGCATTTTTCTTTTATAAAATAAGTTTTGAAACCCGTTAAAACGCTAGTGACAACCGTGGTTAGGCCGCTATAACGCGCGACGTTGGGAGCGCAACAAGAAAACCTGATTTCCACCAGAACATTAGTAAACGGAAATTATCTTGTTCATTTGCGTCGGCATGGCTGAAGCGATGATTTGTGATGGATGCGAACTGTCGTTCTATTTCTATATCAATATTTCTTTACAGTGTGAAACATCGTTCGCAGGGGCGCGCTTCGCGCGCACTATTATATACATCGAGAATCTGCGTAATCAGAAATAGTATGACGCAAGCATTTGTGAAATAACCAAGTGTCATAATTTGTTCCTTGTTTCACAAATGCTTGCGTCATACTATTTCTGATTAGACAAATTCTCGATGTATATAATAGTGCGCGCGAAGCGCGCCCCTGCGGACA
>JAHWFP010181445.1:63332-74353 GCA_023313725.1 Lithobius niger | reverse complement strand
ATTCTCGATGTATATAATAGTGCGCGCGAAGCGCGCCCCTGCGGACAGCATTTCATACTGGAAAAAAATTGTCCTGGGAAGGATATAATTTCCGTTTACTAATGTTTTGGTAGAAATCAGGTTTTTTTGTTGCGCTCCCATCGTCGCGCGTTATGCAACCTAACCACGGTTGTCAATAGCGTTTTAACGTGTTTTAAAACTTATTTTATAAAAGAAAAAGTCGTTTGCGCAAATTTTCGTTATGATTTTCTGAACTACAACGACGAAAGGAATCGAAAGGTAGTTGAATTATGTCGATAGCTTGAAAAGGCGCTGTTCTATATAATTACCAAAAGCGCTGCATGATTGCCTGTTGGGTAAAGAAGTGTTCAAAATTCAATGTCGACTACTATAAGGTGTCAGTTTGAGGTGCAACATTATTTGAATCGAAAATGGGCCGTCCATGTACCACATCACACTCTGGACGATTGGTGGGTGGTTGATTTATTGCGACAATTGTGACGCAGGGGTTGGGGGGGGGGGGCTTCCAAAAAAAATGTGACGTCACAATCTTATAACAAATTTTGGCGTTCACATCACGTAAGTGTCCGCGGCTTATCTTGAGTTCGCCGCAGAACGAACACAGATAATCGATTGTACGTTTTTGGTAGCAGAGTGCCTTGTTGATATCCAAGATTGTTAAAAAAAACAAAAAACAATGGCGCCCGTCGATTAAAGCCGCCCCCTCCAGGAAGACGTAGCCGCTCATAAAAATACTCGCAGGACTCAAATACGCCGCGCACACAATAATTTTTTGCCCATTATTTAGGAAAATAATAGTCAGAGCCAATTCCCTTTATACACACAGAAAAACTCCCAATATTTAAACCTGTGGCCTCAAGACGATTGAAAAAATACAATAAACTTACAGTATTGGACATTGAAATTTGAACACTTCAAACGTTGTACTGAATTCTGCATACGGATTAATCGTTCCTGTTAGATGCCAGTGTTTGTGCATCCTTCTTTCCATTGTTGGTGTGCATTTTGTTGGAGCACGTTTCTAAGCACGTTTCTTAGTTCGAATGAGGCAAGTTTCTCATGTAACACTGCTAATTCGTAACACTGGAGTTTTCCTCCAGGAAAAAGCGCTGCATCAATGCTTGTTGGGCAAAGAAGTGTTCGAATTCCAATGTCCAATACTGTACGTATAAGCAAATTAAGGGCACGTAGTACAAATAATTATTTAGCAAATGTAAAGTACTTTGAAATATTTCATGAGTGAGGAGTGGTTGCAGAAATGTGACGTAATTATTAGAGGGGAATTCTAAAGTTCACACTTGTGACAAAGGGGTGGGGGGGGGGGAGGGGTGTTTTAAAATAGGCCAAAAAGCGTGACGTAAGTGTTTTCTGAGAAAAGGATTGCACCTTGGTCTTGTAGCATCAGACGGAGTTGATTGTTGCGTTGACATCATTGTTGTGGTTCTTGCACCAAGGATTTGGGGCAGATAACCCAATTTGGGTTCGTGCTCCCTAAAAATTAACCAACAACCAAGGATTTGGGTGTAAACGACCGAATCAACAATTTCGCAGTAAAGCTCACTGTATCTTTTGTCGAATTTTTCTTTACATAATTTACAACAGTTTGTGTACATTTATTTTAGGACCATACGTAACAAACATTTTAGGAGCAAGCTTCGGAATTATAGTTTGGCAGGATTCTTGCGTTGTCTTAAATGGTGAGTATTGCATGGCTGAGTATATTAATTACTGACTTAATTAGTATAAGTTTAGTATTGATTTTTCATATATAAAATTTCGACATATAGCAATTTATTATGCAATTTTAGTGTTAACCAGAAATGTGTATTTTTAACTCAGTAAGTGGAATATTTTAATTTGGGAAAGGTATTAGTGGCAGTTGCCCTTCCTTCCTCTGCCCATTCGTCATGAACAAATTCATTATAATTATTATTATTTAAAAGCCGCACCTTATGCAGTTTTTGCTTAAATATTTACAGGATAAAAAGAGAAAAGCAAGCCAAATAGCTAATATCGTTAATGACCTAGCTGTCGACGCGCCATTAAGGCTCAATCAATCAATCTCACAGCGAAGATCGCACCTTTAGAAATAAAGTAGTAGGGCTTCCAGCAGTACCCTTATGCACTTACGTTTCGTCATAGTGAGGGCCGGATTAACCCATGGGTAAAGTGGGGGTGTGCCCACGGAATCACCATTATTGCGGGGGGGGGGGGGGCATCACATCTGCTTCCAGACGAGTTTGTACAGTTCACAAGCTTTCACGTGTTCCAAGTCGAGGCTTACAAAAAAGAACCCCCAACTCTTCGTGATGCTTCAAGTTATCAACTATAACGGAGTCATCAACTATAACTAGCTATTACATCCCAACGTTTCAATAGCTATTCGCATTGTCTTGACAATTCCTGTTAGCAGCTCTGCAGGGAACAATAATTTTTCAGAACGCAATAAAAAAATGAACTGAGGGCGAATAAACGCAGGCCCGTTTACAATCTGTCTCTGATGGCAATTCAATGTGCCTTGGTTCAAGAAATAAAATTTTGCAGAAGTCTGACACATTTTGAAGACTAAAGTGTAGCAGGGGTGCTGCCAGGAGTATCAGCTTTGTTTTTCACATTTTGTCATTCCTACTTTTCATTTTGTCACATTTGTCACATTCCCGTTTTTATTTATTTTTTCACATTTTTCTCATACCTGCTCTTTTTTTTTCCCCACATACCTACTTTTCATTTTTGTATCACTATTTCTTACTTTTCATATATCACATCTGTTTCACAATTCTTTAATACAAATTTGTCTTTTCCAGTAACCATTGTAATTTCGCTGTAATTTCCCTCAAGAGAACAAAGTGACTCACTCCGCCCGTAAACCAACCAATTTTTTTTTACGTGTTCTAACCACAGACATGCCTACGTAATTCCAGGCCCAAAATTTAGGGCGGGTAATTTGGTTGTTTTCACTTTGTTCGTGCGTTTTGCTCTTCTTCTTCACACCAACGCTCGTATTTTTCACATTTTTTCACACCAGCACCATCCCTGGTGTGGAAAATTCTACCGTAACGTCGGAGGAAATGATGAAAGTGACTTAATACTGGGGTAAAGGGTCATTGGTGAGGTATATGAATAATTTAGTTTAATTTAATTAATTTTGAGTTACGCACAAAAATGACAACGACCTAGTGCCCAGGTAAAATTAGTTAAATTAAACTTAACGATTCTAATTATACCATACCACTTCTGTTTCTTAGGATCTAACCATAAGCTTCGAGAAATGAAAATTCTGGGGGGGGGGGCATAATGAAACAGTAGTGCCCAGGGCATGACTCGGATTCGAACTAGCAACCGAATCCGTCCCCGTCCCATATCATTGCCATACGGCCTTTATTGGTATGCCCACTCCTTCACTGGCATAAAGACGACTCAGGTGAACCCATTAGTGTAAGATCGCAGCAGTGACTAGGGCTCCATGCGACCGAGAATGCTTGTGGCTATAGGCAGTGGTCACAGTGATCTGTCTTTATGCCAGTGGAGGAGTGGGTACGGGATTATGCCAGTCTGATGAAATGTTAAGCCCATAAAGGTCGCTCACATACTACGTTATTACTAGTGTATGATTTTTCACTGTTTGACTTGTTTTTTTCTTTCCTTTGTACGGTTTTTAACCCGTTTTATACGTTGTGCTCCCAAATTTTAGATTTTAAACTAAGTTTGCACTTTCACCGTGACGCTCCGACTCATAAAATTACGAATTGTTTTAACAGTAATAATCCTCGCGACCAAAAATCGGCCACGCCAAGCATTAGATTTTTATTTTTTTTTAAAGGTTAAACTTTTCGCTAGAGGCCTTGGGCCAGCACCGCTTGACATTTTGTGAGTTCTATTGACTCAACGTGCTGGATTTCGTCGGGAGAGGATTAACCTCCAAAAATGAGTCACCTGAGTAAAGGAACAAAAAATGTAAAAGAGAAGGGTTCCTTTCTTTAGTAGGCTAGAATAATATGGATTGCAGGGAGCAAGGAGGGAGGAGGGGGTGGGGTCGTGGGGGGGGGGGGGTGTCGGTGACAGCCGCACTGTAACCCTGTTGTTTTGAAAAGCGCAACAATTATTAGATTTCCCCTCTCCCCCATGACTCCCAATTATTACATACCCCCGCACCCATTCCACCAGCTGAGTTATCGGACAAATACTTTCTATTTGAGCCGAAACATAAATTAAAAAGTTAACTAGAGAAATAGCAGCTTACGTCTTCCAGTGCTACGCGGAACCCAAGCGGTAGTTGCGGCTACAATACCTCTGATAATGCGTTGCCTTCGTGCTGATTCGAAGGCAAAAGCATTACCAGAGGTATTAGTAGCCGCAAATACCGCTAGGGCCCCGCGTAGAACTGGAAGAAGTGAGATGCTGAACTTCACCGAATGACAGGCTGTATAGTATCTAGTGCCGTCTACCATTATTTAGTTGTATATAGCACTTGATTTCAGAAGAGAAGGAATACGCACAAAGAAATTTCTCTTTGCACAACAAACAAGCCGCGTGTCTCCATAATTTTTGGGTGTGAAGTTCGTGCGTCCACGAGCACCAGGAAGCAAGCGGTCAAGGTTAACGATATCACTGTCAATAGATGGCGCTCATCTAGCAGTTCAAAATATGCGTTTCAAAACGGTCGATTACAGAAAAAGTTTGTTATTTTTTTCCGGCGCTGATGCCCCTTTGAGTGACATCCAGCCCCCGGTCGTAATAATTGCCCAATGCAAAACGCATTGTTGTTTCGAATGCCCACACTTCATTTCCAAAGGCGGCAAAACCCTGAGCATTCACATTTACATATACCCGCACCTTTTAATAGCTTCATAAATCATTACGGCATTACAGATTACTTCCTTCCATTAAAGAGTAAATTAACAGTTTTATGCTGAACAGAGGGCAACAGAAAAGAATAATTTGCGTCACTGGTTCATTGGTAGAGGCGGATTTATATTTCTGCCACCTGGGACTATACGCAGATTTGTCCCCCCCCCCCCCAAAAAAAAAATGCTTTTATCGGTTGTTTTTTTCAGGAAAAGCGTTTCAGGAAAAATGCAGGATAAACCTACCATTAGGATACTCTGAAAATAAGGTGGGCGGGTGGCATAATAAGGGGGCACTGCATAGTTTATAAGTGCTCGCATGCCAAAATAAACATTTTTTTCTGGGGAGGGATCGGAAAATTACACCCCACTGTACGATCCCCTGCTACTAGAAAACGTACGACCACTTTATTGTTAAGGTGCGATTATTTTTCTTGTTTTGTGAATGTGTAGCGTGCACCATAAAGAAAAGAGCATTTGGAGAAAACATAGAATAGATTTTTTCAAATTTGACGCCTCGTTCTTTGGGGCCCATTCCCCCAGCCGTTATTTACGTCATCTCTTCCAGTCGGTAACATGTACTTTCTTATAAAGCTACAACTAGCTAATTACTACTGCAAGGTAAAATTCCTCCCCCCACCCCGAAAAACAAGTTTATTTACGCATACGAATTCCCAAACCATTAAACTGGTGATGCACCCTCCCTATTTTACCACTCGCCCACCTTACTTTTGGAGCATTCTGTTCGTAGGCCTATCCTGCATTTTTTCTGAAACGTTTTTCCTGAAGAAAAAAAGCCAGTGAAAGACTTTTTTTGGTGGGGTGGGGATATCTGTGTAGCTCTAGTTGACAGAAATATAAATCCACCTCTGCCAGTGAGCAAATGACGCAAATTCATTTGTCAATTGCTTCCTGTTCACCATAAACTTGTAATTTACCCTTTAATGACAGTAATCTGTAATAAAAATGTTGGTTGTATGGTTGCACTTTTGTAGTCTGGGGCCCAAACGAAAGGGCGGATGGCATGAAATGTGGCCCATCACTTGAAACCCCCAAAAGTATTACTTAGATAGGATTTGCTGGGCTGGGGAGGGGGCAGATTGAGAGCATTGCGTGGGCTTGCCCGTGTTGCACTTATCCATGTACTTACTTCATGTGGGCATTCCCCCCCCCCCCCCTAAAAAATGCTAAAATTAAACTTTCACAACATAGGTAGCCTACCACTCTTCTGAATCCAAAATCCAATATTGGGATCGGAAAATATTGGTTCTATGTTTCGAAATGCTTGAAAATTCAGAAAATTGTTCTCTTTCGTTCAGTGCATGATGTTGCAACAAGTATAAGTAGAAGTTTCATGTGTGGTATCATGACTACACTATTTTTATTGTTTTTAAACCGTCTTAGAAAAGAAAGTTAAGTTTTAATATGTCAAAATAACATAGATCTGCATTTTAATTGGAATGACAAACAGTAATTACTTTTGTCAACAGATGGCGCAGAAACTCGGCACCAGGAGTGAACAATCCATGCGCGGTCTTGGGCGTCTACGAACATTCTTTCTTGAAATTGGGTTTTAGGACGATGTCGTCAAATCCGTCGGTATAGCAAACGGGATTATGGCAAACGGGAAATTATGGCAAACGGGAAATCCAGCAGAAGAGGGGAAGTTTCGAGCAAACGGGAAAATGCAGAAGAGTTGGGACGATTGCCATAAAATCGGTCGTCAAACAGGATTATGGCAAACGCACCGTAGCCCTTCCGTTATGTCGTGCGATCCGCTGAGAACAGCGTTTGCAACATTTACACTGGTTTGAGTTAAAGGGATATACCTCCCAGCGCCATTTTTGTCGATCCACCACATCAAGTACGGCTCCAAAGGTCTATTTACTTACCGTTAGTTTTTCCCTTGCTAAAAAACCGTTTTAAAATGTGGAGTCTAGGAGATTTTCTGTTGAATATTGTTAACTATATTTAAGAACGACCCGTAACTATATGATGCATTGCGCGCGTACAATAATCATGATGTTTCATCGCTGTGTTCATCTACTAATTTTCTAATAATTACCACGAGATCTAAAATCTAATAGACTAATGCGGTAAAAATTTAAATTAAATATTCCAATAGATCGCCGAAGCAAAATTATAAGACAATAGCCTAGAAAATTATAAATTGTGATTTTAAAATACGATAATCATTCCGGTTTGTGACGACACAATCGTTGACTTGATTCTGTCTCATGTACTATTCCCAAAGCCAACCGAGACAGCAGCTATGCGAGGAGCGCCGCTATCACCCCAGCCGACCTTGGCGTTGTAATTGCTCGGATGACGATCGGCGCGTAGCTGTAATTTGGCACGCGGAATGTTATAAGGCAGGCCGGGTGTCCCTTTAATGTCGCAAAGGCATCTCGCACGAAAGATAAAACAAGAAAATGAATATGTTGGCAACATTTACATAAGTTTGAACTAATGTCGTAAAACTGAGTCATACAGGAAAGCCAACACGGATGCATGTACTTTTAAACGAATGCAGAACCATAGGTCGGAAAATGGAATAAAAAAGTCGAAAAAACCGAATGCCAAACAAGTAGTGAGAGTCACAGACTCAGAGAGGCGTGGGAGTCGGAAGAGAAGAGGCAGTGATGGACAAGGATAAGGCTAAGGTTTAGCTGAAAACAGCTTACCCACGTTTCGCCTTATCGGCCAGAAGAACCAGAACAAGAATACAAAAAAAGGGTTAAAGGGTTTAACGAGCGTTAACCACTCCTGGTCATCTGCCCGAAGCCCTAAAGCCCAATGTCTGCAACAGCCAGATTCCCAGAATACAAAAGTCGCCAACAACAATCGGACCAAGTCCAACAAAGGCACAACTCCAACAATGTTAGTTAATATACGTGACATACGTCACCAACAAGTAGACGATAAGGAAAAAGTTTAGGAATTCTGGACCCATGAGTAGGTTTCAATTCTATTGCAGTATGCATTATTCGAATACAAAATAAAATACCGTAGACAATATATGCAGTGATAGCCAGCCAGCCATATTTTAGTGTCCGTTCAACATTTAAATCATGCGCACCGAGAGGACGGGGGGGGGGGGGCATCTTATAGTAGCGTTATATGTTTATACGTAGATCTGCTGTTATTCATTAACAAGTGTTTCCACGGTCGTGATCGGTACGTTTCGGGAGTTTCCCTTTCTCGAAGAGTCATGACTGGCTAGTTCTGTTAGAAATTATTAAATTTATTTTGTAAATATCCGTCAAAGTTCGGGAAGAAATACGCACAATTTCAGAAACGAAAGAATATAATCACCAATAGTCTTGCAAATTTTCGATCGCTACTTGTGGGAAAGCTTCTTTCTACACCGTCACCCTGTGTATTACCATTTGAATTCAGCATTCCAACCTGGCGAGGCCTCCAATATTTATTAGGCTCTGGCCCACGATTCCACTGCTCTTTCGTTTCTGAAATTGTGGGTATTTCTTCCCCCGAACTTTGACGGATATTTGTGATGAACCTTCTGAGTAATTACTTTTCTAAGTAGAAAAGAATGCTAAATATTGTTGAAATCTACAAAAAAAAAAAAAAATTCCCCACTGGTTCTTCATTTTAAAGAAAAGCGATGCGAATGCCATCCGTTTTAAAACAACTCGACGGAAGGAAGCATTGCCAAGAAATTCACCAATTTTTTTTCTAATAAAAAAACCTGATCATCAGGTTGACTTTAAATTAATGCTTCCTTTTACCCTATAAATTCTTGCCTTTATTGGTTCAGTACGAACTGAATTTAAGAACAGTTTTAAACCAAATAGCTAAAATCCAGAAAAAGCTACTTTTAAAGTTTCTTTAAATTTTCCTTCCATACCGTAACCGTTTTTGCCCTTTCCACATTAGAAGTTAAGCACAACAGTCATTAATTCTATATTATGAATTACTGTTTCCGAGATGAATAATCTAGCGTGATTAGCCCTTTATGGTGTGAGATACAATTGTGATTTTTTTTTCCCGGCGGCAGGTGTTTTCCTGTACACTGTACTTGCATGTAATTTTGTTTATCATTGACTTGAAGGACAGTGGCGTAAATAAATATTTTTCGGATGGGCAGAGCGGGAGGGGGGCAAATTGTACGCCCCCTCTGCAGAAAACGTACGACCATTTTATTTTTATTGTACATTTTTATTGCTTTGCGTAATGTACAGCTCCTTAAAAAAAAAAGCGTTTTGAAGAAAATAGGAAAAATAGATTTTGCAAAAGACTTTTACATCCCCATGCCTTTTTTTTTAGACTTTACGTGCCGTACAGTCTGTGCAGCTAAGATCAACATAAAGCATGCATACACAAAGATTTAGGCGCTTAAAATTAATTAAGCGGTTCTCGGGAGTGGTACTAAAAAAAATTGATGGGAGCGGGTGGTGTTTTTTTTTTTTAGGTTTTATTCGTAATTTTTCAGATGCGGGCGATGGCTTTTTTTTTTTTTACCACAGAAAACGAAACCAGTAGCTTACATTTTGTTGTCGAGTACAATACCTGTGTTTTAATGTCGAGGTCAGCGTGCAAAAGTTTTACATTTAATAAAAGTCATTCTTTAGATCCAAGTTTTTAGTTGTGACATGCCTCTTCTAGGCCATCATGTTAATGGAGCAAAGAGCTCACTTGGTCATCGGCTCCAGGTAAAGTTTGGTGAAAGTGGGAGAGGGAGGGCCCCTTTCTCCCCTAACCAGGGCCGGATTAAGGCAGGGACATTAGGGACATTTGTCCCTGGTCCCAAATTTCTAAGGGGCCCCTGTCCCTGCTGAAAACTTTTTCAGCTAAATAAAATTTCTCTCGTAATGTTTTGCAATCAAACTAAAAAAAAGTGGACAGAAAAAGGAGAAAATATTGAGCAATAAAATTCTAAAAGGTAAGATGAGAAGTAACTGGCACGTAAAATTAAACAAAAATTCTTCCCCTTCCCATAATTTTCTTCCATTTGCCCCTAAGGTGCTGTTTACATAGATGAGTATTTATTGTAGGGAAGAGGAGGGGCCCCCCTCAAATATTTTGTCCAGGGCCCCGAGTAACCCTAATCTGCCCTGCCCCTAACCCTGTTATTTACGCCACTGTTGAGGAACACTCCCATTTTTACATCGTACTATACTTTAACTACCGTTTAAATCAGACACGTTCAACGCGCTCCACCTCGCCGAAAGAAGAAGTAACCTCACAGACCAGCATACTCGTTCGCTTTCGATTTCAAAGGTCGCGCCATTTTGAAAGCACTCTCGCTCGCCTCGTTCCGAACTCTCGCTCACCGCGTGAATCCCGCCCAGCGTTGGCTCGCACGTTTGGCCGTCCCGAGCGTCGCTTCACTCGTACGATACGTGACTCTACGTTCCCAGCGGTGCCGTTTGGCTCCCGATCGAGCGAGGCCAGCCCGCCCAACACCATCCAAATAACATCCTGCTCGGGCTAGCAAATTCCAAAAACCAAACCCGTGCTAGTTTTAGTTGCCCTTCCCTCCTAATCGAGCGGTGGTTCCCCCCACTATTCCGAAATTCGAAAACAACAGTCTAAAAGTGAGTGATTTTGAGTGCCCGGTTCGATTCGTAGCCCCACGCACTACCTGATTTTTGCCGGAATCGGGAATAACAATGACCAAGGAAGGGGAAGAAGTAGTGGGGACGGGGACGACCGCCACCGCCGAAGATGCGCCGGGAACGCCGCGGTCCAGGACGGCAGCAGAAGCGGGACAAGATCAGGTTAGGAATATACCGTTTTAGATTGAATAAAACTAAAGGACGGGAAGAGGGGATCTTGGGTTTGGGAATTTTTAGGCGTGCCATGCCGATACACGATGTTTTGGTTGGCGTAACGAAATGATTTTGTTGCAATTTATATTCGTAATGCGACTTGATTGATATTTAATATTTATTGGTGACTTTTTTCGCAGTCTTAAAAATTAAACGCCGTCGTCGTGCCTGTAGGCTGTATTTTTAAATAATTTTTTTTTAATAATTAAAAATAGACCGTAACGCCACATGTGTAATTCGTTGAGTTATAAATGATAGGCTAGGCGTGTAATATAAAATTGTCATTAATAAATATACGAGTACGTGGAATATAGCACCCACACCCTTTTTTGTTTAAATGTGTTGCACAACCCCCCCCCCCCCC
>JAHWFP010181445.1:50997-63232 GCA_023313725.1 Lithobius niger | reverse complement strand
CCCCCCCCCCCCCTCCCTCCATCACCACACTGACTATTGTAACGCCAGAGCCCTTATTCGTAAAGTTTGGCATACATTAAAATTAACGATTGGCTGTTTATTTGTTGCTAACTGATTGTAACCAACAAGTTGTTAGTTAGGTTTTGGTAACATTTTTTGCAACTCAAGGTCGGTATTATGCCGGCATAAAATCGTAAATTGTAACAAGTAACCAGTTTGAGTTGCGCACACCCAATTTTTATTATACACGTTGCATCAACGTGGTACGTTACGCGTACACGCCTACATACAAGCAACCTGGCACACATTTGGAGTTGCACTGTAAAAGTTTACACACGTAGCTCTAAGCCAAAACCGTGTCACGTCAGCTGCGAATGAAGCCTGTTTAGTGTTAGTATAAATAACCCTAGCATCCAATCCAAAGTTAGAATCCTCTCCGAGTTTTAATTTAAGTAGCACAGGCCCACCATGTGCACGACGCCGGGCATGGGACAGTATAGGAAAACAAAAATGGCGGCCTAGTTGATGATTTCGCTGTTGGCCATAAACGCGGGAAGAGCACGTGGGCTTTGGATGTGCCGGGAGACCTCAAGCGTGGCGGCTTCGTTATCTCTGCTCGCGACCAGCGGCTGTGTGAGGGCCCAAAACCTGTTGCTGAGGAGAGAATGCGTGTCGAAATAAATGTGGCGATGTATGGCCGCCTACGGTGTACATTGTGCTTATGGTTAAAATTGTTGTGGCAGGGTAGCAGTAAAGATGACGTGCGTGTATCGGAATGTCGATCTGAACCCAAACGAAAGTGATCCGAGAGTTGACAAACGGGCAAAGCTGCTGTTGGTCTGTTTTGCCGAACCGAAATTGTAGCGCTCTATGATGTTAATGGTCAATATCAAGTGTCATAATTGACGCAACGTTATACAATTGGAGCTGTGACTAGATTGCCAACTCTCAAAATAGCGTATCATCTGTTTTTATTTTGCTTTAGTGACACACACATAAACACATTAACATTACTAAGCGCATAGCCAGTTAATCAAATTGGAGGGGGGGGGGGTGTTTGCCATCATGGGGAGGGAACAGGAGACATTTTTAAGGGGGGGGGGGTTATGTTGCAAAGGTATGCTCCAAAGGAGTAAGCAATTTTGAATTCAAGGTTGTGCTTGTGACCTAGTTTTATGCAACAATTTGGGCCCCATTGCATCCTGGGCCCGGGTTCCTTGCACCCTTTGCACCGACCTTAATCAATGATGACTTCCCGTTTCGCCGAATTAAAATATTCTTTAAAAATGTAACAGTGGAGATGTTAAAGTTGTGCTCCTAATTAAAAGGAATTTCTGATTCGTTGCGGTTTCTGATGGTATGTGTTTAGCCGCAGCGAGCATGGCAGCGCGGGTGAGGCATGTAATTTGGAAAAAAAAATTATTCAGCCAAACGGGAATTTCCGTTTTGCAAAAAAATTTTAATCAGTTTTATTTTCTGCAAAACGGGATTCTGAGAAATGGGACATGACCCCTTTAATTGCAGCACTGTCAGGAGAACAACAAAACGTTACACAGACCGTTACACATTACATTACAAAATAATCCTCTTGTGTCACGTCACCAAGAAGTAAACTGCAAGATCTATAGGAATTTTTTGATTGTGTTATTAACTTAATCTTGAAATACGAAATGTGGTATAACTAACTGTACAATAATAACAGTATTTTCAAAACTGTTGGACTCTTAGGCGACAAACGTCGGATACTTGGCTGACGAATTGGATAGAAAATAAATTGTAGGTATTTTTTCTTGGGGTATTTTTTTTCGGGATATTTTTTCAGAGTATTTTTTGCATGGTATTTTTCTGGGGGTATTTTAACCTAGATCCGTTTTCCAAGCCAATTTACTTTTGAGATATACCCTTGAAATGAATTGACCTTGACGTTTCCATTCAAGGTCAGTCTACAGTTGCTTTTGTTGGTGTATCCTTTCACCTTTCATGTAGAAGGTAAACTGTCCGTTGCAGTTTGCACATCTGCGACGTCAAAGGTTAGAAAAATTGTCACTTGTCAAGCTCTGTAGTCCACATTTTCCCAATACAGTAGGATATTGGGAACAATTATGCACTCTCACGCAGAAATACTAGGTCCTAATTGTTAAACCAGATGGAACCGGATCGCGCCTGCCAGCCAGTGATGTGACGTAAAGCCTTAGGCAAGATTTGTTTGTCTCCACCGGTATAAATACTGGTGGACGAACGATGGATTACCAGTTGGTGTTGGGGATCGAACTGAAAGGTTAGATCGCTGAAGCCTACGAGGTTCAGTCAGAAGGATAAATTCTGGCTGATGCCTAATATGTAATGCTATGTGTACAGTTCCCTAGCATACAGTAAGAAGAAAATTAGGATTGGGCCTTGCTTTGAACTAATCGTCTACTTCCTTAGCAACCTTACAAATTTTGGCAATTTTACGATGTTATGGCATTTCTTTCTGCTGATAACGGTATTCTCTATTTATTTACTTTAAAATAGTATCGTCTGAACGTTAATATCGAAAGTATCGCTCACTGCAAATCTGAAATTAAAAGACTTTAAAATATATCGTGATGTATTTTTTCTTATCTTATTTGATCAATTTTGTTGGGAAAAAACTGCCAAACTGGTCACTTGGATAAACAACGATAATGGTGCGGTGAAGGATAAAAACTTAATTTTCCCTGAATTTTTTGACCCTATAGCGTTGCTATGATATATCGGGTTTCGATGTACCGTAGTCGAAATTATCAGTACCTCCCTTCCGAACTGATTTCATGATTTGGCTTAGTTTTATAGTCGGTTTTTGTTTTTTTTACACTTTTTATTTATTACTTTTTTTTTTACATATGTGCGAAAAACAGTTAAAAAAAATTATATTGAAGATTTGTGTTTTATTTAACCTAGCCTACTTAAAGACGTAGTGTTGGCTTGCAATTTTGTAGCAAATTCTAGATGCTACCGTTTGTCAAAATTTTATAAATAATTTATAAGTTTAAAAACCAGAATTTTCTTTCCCTCTTTCATTTCCTTGTTCCATTTTTCAGTTTCGATGAAAGTTCTCCGCAAATTAAAAATCTTTCAAATTTTCTCATGCTTTGTCAGAGCTTAGGATACCGCTTGTAAACGGTAAACGCTTGTCTTATCTACGAACGGAATAACTTCGGTCAAAGTTCAGTGGAGTTAAATAATCTGCTGATAACATTAAACAGAAAGGCGTAGGTGGGAACACGAATACCTATCTACATGGAGGTGTGGAATAAGGTTAAAATGGAGGGGGAAAAACCTTCGCATTGTGAAGTTTTAGTGTGTGTATCGTTGCGTAGAAGATGGTTCCAAGATTTGATGATCGAGACTTAAAGCCGCGCTTAAGTTCAAGCAGTTAGCCAAACGGAAATCTGGGGGTTGCACGTTTCCTTAAAGGAATATTCCTCGCAGCGCCATTTTCTCGATCCACCACATCAAGTACGGCCCCAAAAGTCTATTTACTTACCGTTAGTCAATCCCTTGGTAAAAATCCGTTTTAAAATGTGGCGTCTAAGAGATTTTCTGTTGAATAATTGTTAACTTCATTTACTGCGTCCCGCAGTATACGATCCTTTGCGCGCTTACTATAATCATGACGTTTCATCTCTGTGTGTGCATGTCCTAATTTTCTAATAATTAATTACCATGAGATCAAAAATCTAAACGACTAATGTGCTAAAAATTAAATTTAATTATTCCAATAGATCGCCGAAGCAAAATTATAAGACATTAGCCTATAAAATTATAAATTGTGATGTTAAAATACGAGAATCATTTCGGTTTGTGACGACACAATCTTTAACTTAATGCCGTTTCTTGTACTATTCCCAAAGCCAACCGAGACAGCAGCTACGTTCCTCGCTGCGAGGAACGCAACTACCACCCCAGCCGACCTTGGTGCTAGTAAATGCGCGGATGGCGATCTGCGCGTGGCTGTTATAAGGAAGGCCGGGTGTCCCTTTAACTTCCGCTGTACTCCTAAGCCAGAAGCTATTAGTGTAGGAATCTGTTGAAGGCACTTAAATCCTTCCCGTAAGGCGTGCAACCCGTTGAGAATAGCGTTTGCAACATTTACACAGATTAGAGTTAATGTCGCAAAATCATCTCGCACGAAAGAAAATGATTGTGTTGGCAACATTTGCATACGTTTGAACTAATGCCGCAAATATGAGTCATACGGAAAGCCAACAGGGACGCATGTGCCTTTAAAAGAAGTCGCCACCTGTATGAGGCTGTTACAGGCGTCACATCATATTGTCAAGGCTTATTTTAGTTCCTTTTAAAAACAGTAGGTGTTTAAATTTTCAAACAATACCAACGTAATAATAATAAAAAAAATATCAACAAATAAACGATCAGTTTTTCTTAAGTTATCCAACCAGCGATGCTGGCTTTTTTTCTTCTTTTCCATATAATGCCCTTCTAAGGCGCGTTGGAATGTAAATAAAGTTAAAAGTTTCAGTTTAGATTGTAGGAAACGGCGCTGCGCAACCTGGCGTAGCATATCCGGGAATCTACGGTTCTACTACAGCTACCGTCCGGATCTTGGATGAAAAATAGCGTACGCGACAGGGTTCGACAGTATGGCCGCCGAAGGCGCCGCTTTCTGTCAACCGAGGGCGACACCCTCAGTACAAATGAATGCTGCCACTTTTCCTTGAAACGCTTTCTGGATAGCCGAACATGTCGTTATTTTCTGAACGGCTATGTGCAGTCGAGAAATTTATTACCTTTGTGGGAAAAGGCTATACAGAAATCTATCTGTACGTGTAAGCTATTTTTTGGGTGATTACTGGGATTAAGTTAGTAAATTCTTTTCCCAGTTGCTGCTATTTGGCCGTAGATGGCGGAACTCGCCATACAAAAAATCACCCATGTGATGCCTGGCCAATTTCCGAACAGACCTCGAAGAAATGAAATAGGCCACTCGTGGCAGCCATTTTTTCTACCCCCTAGTATTGTTGTAGGTCGGGCCGGAAGCCCGGATATTTTACTGGCTATGGCACAACTTACTAAAATAAGCACTCCTTACAATGATTAGCCTATACATGTACTTGTACTTCTATTTTCTATTTTGCTCTGGTTCAAATTGCGTTAATAACGGGCCTTGTGACAACGTAAGATCTAGGCCTATGTAAACCTGAAAAAGAGAGAAAGAACTTCCCCAACTTGGGCTCGAACCGTTGGTGATCTACGTTTACTAATCGGGTGCTGTACTGACTGAGCTACTATGGGCGGACCATGGCTGGAAAACTCGTGACAAAAAATAGGATTTGCTTGATTTAAACGGGATATTTAGTTTAAAATCAAAATTGTTCAGTCATGATTTTGAAGCGTTATTCCACATTAAAAAAACAAAAAAAACAAATGGTTTCAGTTTTTGGCATAGTTAAGAATTGTGTAATGAATTGTTTAACCAATACAATAGGTTCTTTCTAACGGCATGAGTAGAGTAAGTCCTGTAGGGTCCGGCTCATGTCGATAACCGGGATGATCGTAGAGAAATTTATGCAATGAGGATGGAAAGAATTATAGGCTGATTATGCTGGCATCTTAATTTTCATTCAATTCTTGCTCATTTCGTTTCCTCACACGTGTACGTCAGCATCCAAACGTAACTAATATCTCCACGTCTTTCCTTCAACATATCTTGAGAAACATACGAGCAGGAAAACCGTAGGCCTACCCAGCTATTGCATATGGCGGCCTAAAACACAGGTTTACCAACGTGGCTTTACTACAGTTGGATGTGAATTGTCAAAAGTAAACAAAAACGAATCGCTCAACCCAACAATAGACTCAACAAAACCCTACGAATACAATCTGGTTTACTTAATTTATACACAATAGCACTCCCAATATTATGAAGTGTCCATCACAAAAAGACTCAGTCATACAATCTGTGGTGGAGTGCATGAGTAAAACTGTACTTTGGTAAATAATCCCCCGGACACACTCCCTCCTCACAACTCGTCCACTATCATACCCACCAATAAGTGGGAAAATATTCTAACCAAAGTATGTAGAGCTTGATTCCGGTTCACAGACTTCTGAAAAATATTAAACAGACACAGACCTTTCTGTCACCTAAGGTGACATTACTATAAATGGACTATATCCTAGCCAGCATAAGCAAGGATAAAGTTACACTTAGTTTATGACATATATAATGTTAGTATTTAACAACAAATAAAAGGCAAATGTACAAAACAAGGAAGAAAACATATTTCTTCGTTAATCTCTAGAGGTTCTAACCCTCTCGGACACTGTGGCTGCCGTCTAATAGTCTCACTTGGTTTTTTTTATGATTGTGTGCCACCTTTTGATTATGCAAAGCATCTTACGACTTCCGCTCCCTTTTGGGTTCTCTCACTTCTATGTCTTCCTACCATTCTGATGCACTTCCATGATTTGAGTCATTCACAACACCCACGAATTCCGCATACTAAATGAGGCGTTCTTCCGTAGGAGAATTTATTGCTCCACAAAATCAGTTGCGAATTCCTCTACAGTAAGATCGATCACTTGTTCAACATCCATTTGTTCCGAATTCAAAGTCAGATTATCCTGATGAGTGGTTCCTTCTTGAGGTAACTAATTATATTTGCCATCTTCCTCTTGACGGCATGTTCGCTTCCATCTTCTTCGGTATTATCCTCTACTTGTGGGTCTAGCTCAGTTTCGGATTGATGGTCATTAATTTCTTCATCAGTTGACATATAACTTCTTACAGATGACACCCCATGAAAGGCAGAATCATCTTCAGTAGAACTTGAGTCTATCTGCACTAGAGAAGATATCCGTTCACTCGATAATGCTCCAATCTCCAAAGCCAGAACCACCAAAACAATCCGGTCCATTTACCTATTAAACAAAATAAACATTACAAGCTGCGGTTATAACACCATTTTCTAGATCTGAAACATGATACGCCCTTTTTGCATCGTCAAAACCAATATAATTTGGATTCTTCGCAGTACATCCCATTTTGAAGTCTGAATTGGGAGTGAGTCAGAACAAATGCCAAACAACCAAATCTTTTCATATTGAGGGTTGAGTCTTCTTCCCCGTCCGCGCTACTACTGCTGACTTCCCATCCTCCAAGGCAGAGGTTTCAAGGAGATTATGGACTCGACTTGCTTGTTATATTGCATATCCCCTAAATGCTGAAGGTAGGTTGGCATCTTTTAGAGTGATCTCCAAGTCCCCTTAAATACCTATGGATCTATCCGCCATACAGTTATTGCAGTTATTCTATTCCATAACATTTGGGTCCCATTATTTCTTAGGAAAGTTTGAAAGGGCCCGGACAAGAAATCCGTTAAAGAGGATGTGTTAAGGTTAAGGGACGGCTTAAGATTATACCTATCTCTGCTTGTTCTCTGAGGATTTCATCTTTTATAACTCTAGCAATCTGGGTTGTTTTCTGCGTGACATGGTTAAAATAACGTTGAGTTTTGGTATCCACGAGATTGATGAAGTAATAAGTGTCGTGGAGACCTGCAACACCATATTTACCGGAGGCATCCCCGGACCGAAGAAGCATACGGTAGCATAATGCCACCAAAGCCTTAGGGGAAAACGCTTAGTTTTAGTTTTCATACAGATTTTACAATATCAGGTGGGTTTACCCACAAGTTGGGGTCCAATGAACATGCCTTTACAATGCATGGATAAAATCCTGTCATAAAGAATAAGAGTCTTATACGATATAGTCTATGATGAATCGCGTAACGTGTATTTCGGCATTTTGTAAAAATTGCGCTTCCCTGAGTTCTAACTTCTAATTCATTACTTTTATCGTTATCGACAAGAATGAAATGTTTTCTGTCTTGAGTGATATTGTATTACCATTGTCAAGGCTAGTCATCAACCTATCACTATCAGATGTGGATAAGATTACATTTTCCGGTTTAATTCGGGTAAAAGATAATTGGGAGAAGATTCAACCATTAAAGGATTTACATTAGATGAAAACCCGCTCAAGAAGTTTGATTTCAACTGGGGGTGACATTGAAGGGATCTGGTGAAATAATCCTTGTGTGATATGTTGTGTGTATAATGTATATAGGCGTGAACGAGGTCGAGTGGAATGATAGTATATAGGACGGTTGGTCCTTCCCCAGCTCATTAAGTCGGTTTCCCGCCAATACTTTCGTATGACATCACTGGCTCCGGTTTGGTTTGACTTGTGTGCATTTGCGTAAGCTGTTGAGCTGCATTGTGACATTAGTGAAGGCAGTAAAATCAACAGCCAATGAAAAAAGCAATATGCAATAACCTTGGAAGAGACCCCCCCTTAGGCGTGAAGGGCATCGTGTCTCCCATCACTATGTTAGCATCTAATAAATCCCTTTCTGAAGTGCAAACGAGTGATATCAATTTTTTATGACCCAGTGACACATCAATACACAACAAATCAGCGCTGGGAAAAATAGGAGTACATCCCCGCTCTAACTCGACAGTTAGGTTAGGTGGCACAATTTCCCTTATTTTGGGACAAAACCAAAACTAGTGCATGCACTACAGGTGAAGAGAAAATTTGAGCAGGGTTTGGGGTATGATCAAGCAAGGGGGATTGGCTATGACGGGGATATGAAGTACTGTTAGCCCTCAATGAGGTGTACTACGAACTGGAAGAATTCATATGGCACGATAGGGGGCCCATGGTATATACTATCGCTATCAACTGCTAACTATGAAACAAGGAGCTGGTATAAAAACATAATTTAAGTCTCCTTCCTGATTATGGGTTCACCATAAATAATGTCGGTTATAACACACACACACACTTTTGCTATTTCCCTAGAAATGATTTCACCAAGGGGATCAGAAATATCATACTAAAATTTGAAGGTAAAGAGGCACTCACACCTCTCCGCCACCGTGACAAGTGCATAAGGGTTACACTGTTAATGAACATAAATAGCTTTGTTGCATAAATTTTCTTTGTATCCATCACATAGGAAAAGAGATGAGGTAAACATATTATTTGTTGCATCCTTCACGTCAACCACATTTCTGAAGACGATGGAAAAATCATAGTTTTAACATCCCCTATTAATATGCCATTTGCCGCAAACTCTATGCTAACCCTAAGACACCTGGAACGATCAATTTGTTTACAACAACTCTGAACAGCGCAAATTGTCACTGCCAAATCTATATTGGCAGTAAAATAACCATCATGCATAGAATGGAAATCTCTGTGAACTTAGCACTGGTACTAATAGCTGAAGTTCCCGGTAAGGTGATCCTAGTTGCAATCTTAAGGATTAAATTGTAAGCCCCATGAGTTTACATTAAAACCCTAACCAGACTGGCTGCTCGCGGCTGCACGCCGACGCAGTATGGTGTAAAAAAGACTTCAATATTCGTCCTTAACGCAACACCAACCACACGATTACTGCAATATTGACCTTGTAGGCACGTAGTTATGCATAGCTTCGCACGAAATTTTCTTCTGTCTGGAGAGGCCTTAAGAAAAGCAGCGCTCTGGTTGTAATGGAAAACCGACGCCAAGCTCCTCTAATCATGTCCGTTTTGTTGGACATGATTGTCACGGTGAGTAGTTGGGGCGGCAACCCGCGCCGTTGCTAGATTTGTTCCGTGAGCCGGTGCTTGAGGTTGTAGCGGGACAGTGACCTATGATCTTGTTGATGGGCACAAACGCTCGATGTGTCTACGCGTAGCAGGTGTGGTATCTCGGACCAAGAGGCAAGTCGTTTTCAGATATTTTGGGGCAAAAGTGGAAGGTATGAGAGGAATCTCCACAAAGATCACAACCTCGTGGTGGTGGTTGAGCTAGGCTGCTGGGTACTGGGCATGACTGACTCAAGCTCTTAATATCCTGCGACGCCAAGGAAATTGTTGCTGAAGGCCGTCAGGCTTTACGTGGCCTGGTGGAGGAGGAAGAGTCAAGTGTGAGGTGACAACTGTTGGTGGTGAATTGGAAATGTCGTTTTGATACAGCAGCTGTGTTTGTTGATATTGATAATAGTACTGAGGGTGCAGTTTGGAAGACATGTTTATGGGATTGCATTGTGCACTAGTATCGGCCAAACTCTGCAGTAGGAATGGCTAGGCATCGTGTAGGGTGAGTTGGGGTCAACTGCGCAAGAGTGCTTCCTACCCATGCGACCTTTAGGATCTTTTATGCCTCGCAGCATACACCTGCATGCTTGCGCCTCGGTCAAATTATGGCCAGCTTATACAAGAGCTCTTTTGAGGGTATGTATTCTGGACACATAATCAATGATGGTCTCATCTGGTCTCAGCATAGCATTAGTCAATTCCATGGTAGCATCGATCTGTTGCATGTCGTCCACGCTACTGCAGTAGGCGATGATCTGGTTACAAGTATCTCTCGAATTGGTTATCCCGTCAAGTTGCAAGAGACGCGCCATCGCTATTGTTTGTGCCATGAAGTCCCTGCAATTCTTATTATACTGGGCCCAACTGTCCTGGACATCCACAGGACCTACCGACACTGGGAGGATCTTTAACCAAATCGTATGGGCTCCACCCATGTTTATCGGCTATCACCAAATTATGAAATCTTCACGATTTAAAGTTATTCTTCCCCAGCAAAACTTCGATTCCCTTGTAATGGGTTGGCTTGCTGGAAGTAGGTATTCGGTGGTTGCGGAGGAATCGTCTGGAACTGCAACAAGTAGGTCATTTGTTACTATTCCGTTGGGTAATTCGTGGCATAATACTTCCTCCCAATGGTACTGGCATAATACTTCCTTCCAGACCAGAGTTGAGTTGAGCAGAAGTCAATAATGATGAAACGAAGGGAAGGCGGTAAACATCAAATGCATGGGGAAATTAGGTGAAAGATCGAGGAAATTGTAAAGTTGTTACCTTAAAAACAATTGTAAAAGGAACATTTTCCGTTCGTTTGATAACTGCCTAAGTAATATGCAAGATTGAAATGTGGTTTAATTTTTTGTGTGGAACATTCGAATAACTGTCCTGAAAGTGTTCTGAAATTTGGTCCAACATGATGCCCTAACGTTTTTTTTTTAATACAGACTTCTACCACTGTATAAGGGCGATCCATTAAAAATGCAACAGCAGGAATTCCTATTCCAAGAAATGAGGGCAAAATCCTGTCCAATAGCAGATCTAGCTTGGAACTGACAAAAATAATTTAGTTATGCTAAATAAAAGTTCATATAAAGCTAAACAAAAATTACTCTAGAATATGTGAAAAAAGTACTCCCCAGAAGCCGGATACGGCAATGCTGTACCATAAAATGCTTCAGCTTTCAGGACTACCTCAACCCTCGCTGGGGGAGCGAGCAGCAGTCCCCAAGACCCCCTAGTTGGCTTTTGTTTGGCTCCCTCCGAATTTTTTTTCCTGCATGAGCCACCATGTGAGACGGTTTTGTTACATTCCCTTAAAATGTTTTTGGATAGTTGCAGTAGTTATTAATGCGTAGGGTACTCGAAAACAATATGAACAGTATGTCCTTTTAACGAACCAGTTTTATTATTTGCAAAAAATTTTTTTTTTTTGTGAGCCCTTAAAATTGAGAAACACTGCATTAGTTCTTGATTGAACGGAATTTTGATAAGTCCTCGAAAAACTCGTGGAAGAGTTATGGATTTTCGAATGAAAGGTACGAACCCTGATCACCCTATTGTAATCGGCAGAGTTTCATGGATTTTTAACCGCGCCTTCTGTACACGAGGTGGGTCCCAGGAAACTCTTGTGTGTACACGTAGAGAACCTCGCTTTGTCTTTTTTAAAGATGCAGGTGTTGAGTGGACTTTAGTTCGTGGTCAACATTGGGGATGGTCGTCTCACCGATTTCTTTGTCGTTTCGTTTGGCTGGTTTTGAGAGTTTTGAGGGCCGGTTTCCGGTTTGACCAGGTGGAGGGAAGCGGGGGTGTAGGAATGGTTTGACTCACTTGGATGCGTTACGTGCTAAACCCCCAACCCCAATTCATACACTGAATTGGGGATTTACCCTCAGTGAATTGGAAAAAACTCCTTGCTTTATTTCGTCTATTTTAACTGTACTGCTGGCGTCAGAGACGTCCGGAAGGCTAAAAGTTGGGGGGGGGGGGGTGTAAACCAGAATTTTACCGACGTAATTTTCCGTCTAGCCCACAAATTATATAATTTTTTCCAACAGATTTGCCGACTGACAAAAAATTAACATTGGGGGGGGGGGGGGGGGGG